>JARKHS020027004.1:0-81046 GCA_030143305.2 Amblyomma americanum
TTTAATTAGGGGCACTCATAAGTCCATTGTTGCACATCGACAGTCATGTTTTTTTTTTGAGAGACCGCAGAGGAAATTCATTATTCTCTGCTTTAGGGGGCAAAACCCATAAGCGTTGATGGATAAGACTTGATTCCAAAAGCTGCAGTCATCGTCTAATTCTTTGAACACACAACTGCTGCATGTACACCGCAACTTTTCTCAGTGTATAATCTGTATAACGAGCATAATCGCTTGCCTACAACGTTCATGTCGCTCACTCATCTCAAGCAGCTTAGTGTTTTTTGGTGCTTCTACTGCCAAGCTGACCGCTGCTAGCAGACTTCTGACTTATGGACAATTAGGGAAAAGAATTTTGCCCTGCAGTGGATGTAGATGAGCTAATAATGATCAGGAATGGAAAAGTTACATCCGCCAGCTCTTCTGTGACGTTTTCCGTGAATTTGATGCAATCACAAAACTCCGCAGCGAAATAATCAGTCGGCGCCACAGCATGCAGACAGTCCGGCGGAGTAAGGTACCTATTAAGGCAGACAAATGTTGCAGCCAGCGCAGAACGTTTATAAATAACCTTCCCAAGAACAAGCTCTTTGTTTGCTGCAGCGTTACCCGATGCCAGGCGTTAAAGGTCATAACTCTTCTCGCGTATCCAGGTAAAGCTGAGGACAGATAGTGTTGTTACGGAACAACAATTGATATCACAGTGTATGTGAGCGGGGTAACAAAAGTGCGCTTGATTTAAGAGTAGTTAGATTAAAAGCAGTTTGTGGCCTACTGTGTACTGCGCCATGACTATTCCGCTGCACGAATTCGTGTGTGCTAAGCCGCGTTTTCATGGCATGCGTAGACACCGAGCGTTGCCAGCAAACATTGATCAGACGTTTCGTTGCGCTCATCATTCCTGCCATCAATCATGACGAAGGCCATGTGATCAATGTCAACTTCAAACACAACCCTGCGCACCGTTAAGCTTCCTCCGCCACCAACTGTTCAGTGGGGACTTGAAGGTCTGTGCGCATATACCTTTTCACATTTCCCTTTTAGGGAGCAGCCATATTTACACTGGGCTGTGCCAGCAGTGGTCTGATTGTCTGATTTCATACAGGCATCTACGGAGCATGCGCAGCACACTCCAACACACTCGGTCGACACTGTTGAAGCGACAAAACTGGAGAAGTATGGTACCGTCCAACTGCAATTACGCAACGGAAGTCAACTTGGCAAATGTAAGGGCTTTTGATTCTTTGCACAAAACGGTGCCTTGGAGGACGAGCAAACCGCGATTATACCCAACCATTCTCGACAAAAACTTTCAGCAGGAAATAGCTTATGAGCGCAATTTTTTTCAAACATCATAAGAGTTCACTATAGCCTTCAATATATCCGTAGATGTCTCCTCAGTGGGCTTGCAATTTTTTGCTACTACGACTACTTATTTTCCTAGTGTCAAAACCTTCCCATTGGTTTTCTCAGAGTGTCTTAACTGCTAGATACAAGCCATGGAAAAACATTAAAAGAAAGATTTTGCTACGGGATGGAAGAATAGATGATTAAATTCAATATTTCCACAGCCGCACCTTGCAATATTCCAATCTTCAAATTATTTTTCCATGAATGCTGGACTTGTAAAATGCTAGAAATGGCTCTAAATGAAACGTACAATGGCCGCTACATCGAACAAGGATAAGGTAAGTAGAATTACTAACTATACACTCTCAACACGAACACGCCTATATGGAGTAAACAGGGAATAAGCTGTCCTCTGGTGCGCTATAGTGCCCTATAGTTTTCTAGTGCGCAAGAGCAAAACTTACTCCATGTTTAATCCTGCCAGTTTAGAGTGTAGAAACTTCACAAGGAGCATTTTGGAGGTAGCCGAGTTGCCAGAGGCGCTGACTGGGAATTCAAAGGCGTCTGTTTGAGTCCCACTGGAACCCAACGTTCTCGCGTATGTTTCGATTTCTCAAGTTTTCTGATTTTGTCTACGCACGGAAGGCCGACATCCTGCGGAAAAGGAGAGGCGGAAAGGTAGCCA
Source organism: Amblyomma americanum (assembly GCA_030143305.2). Lineage (NCBI taxonomy): Eukaryota > Metazoa > Arthropoda > Arachnida > Ixodida > Ixodidae > Amblyomma > Amblyomma americanum. The sequence continues at coordinate 2,036 of JARKHS020027004.1, forward strand.
TTAAACTATGCCTGCATTAAAACAATCCCCATAGTTTTTTCGCAACTTAGTCTGCTCTCAGTCAATAATTCTCAACAAAACAGATTATGAATTTTGTGCAATTGACGAGCAGTTGGAGTGAACGAAAATATTACAATTCCGCTTTTTATTGATGGTTCAGAAGCGAAAGTTCAATACAGCAATTTTTTCGATTTATCGAATGAGTTCGAGACAGCAAACTTAACTCTATGAAGGAAAGAATGCGAGGACCTCCGTAAGCTATGCTTGAGTTATTACTGACGCTCCGAAAAGAAGTGTCAATTTTTATGTTCCTTAATTATTTATTCACCTAGTTCAGAGTGTGCGCTTGTGCAGGAAAAACATATGAGTTTTGCTTCCTTCATCCGAATAACTCACTTGTAAAGAATCAGTTGATTCTTGTGCGAGAAACACACACAGCCTTTATTCCATAGCCGTGTACAATCAGAAGAGGATCTGAAGAAAAGCAGCGACCTGATGCTCGCGCGACGTAATGCCTCTGGTCGGGGTGAGCAGAGGGCCCGAGGCCATTTCGTGTGTTGTACCTTACATGAGCCAGTCTCAACGACTCGGCGAGTCCCTCGCGTCCTGCACACCGTCATATAGAGACTTGTTCTGCGGAGACCGCAATTTGAGCACAATAATGTAACAGGTGTGCTCAAGCGCTTCTTATCCTCAGACAGATCGCATAAACGGCAGCAAAAGTTAAAGCTTTGCTGCACCATACAGGCATAAAATTTCGGCTTCCTGTTCACTGCGTGAGAAGCTTTAGTTGGCACCATAGACTGCGACGACGACAGGTTTCTCAAGAAAATGTGTAGACGCGTTTTCTTCGCGTGTTTCTAAGTTAAATGGCACAAGATTTACGTCCAAAGCTAAGGAATCCACTGCCGTCCCCAGTACGACAGGTGCGCCAATAAATGCGGTCCAGATTGCTTCGGCTGTGGGTATGTTCACTGTTTCTTCTTGAAAGAAGAGGACCAAAGCGTTGTCGACGTCACCGAAGTTCCTTTGTACACGGTTCAAGTGATCGCGCAGTTGAAGATCTGTCGCAGATGCACGGTACTTGATCGAAGTTGCCCTTGCCTTCTCGCCGAAAAGCATGGTGCCCCAGCATTCAGGGGGACCACGCTCATCTACCGGAGGATGCTTAAGCACTTTGAGGCCCGTCGTCCACAGCACGCTGCTGGCTACGTGATAGAGGCTGGGTGGTCTCCGGAAGGTCGCAGGGCTGAATGCGCTGCTGGCGTAGAGTGCGAAGCGGGCAGGTTGTCCAGTCTCGCGGTGGCGGTACGTCACCTTTCCGGTCAAGCGATAGCGCCTACGCCTGGCGTTGGGAAACTCTGCGACCAAGGGCGACTTATCATCTCTTGGCAAACATGGGGCTCCTGGTAGACACTCAGAGACAAGTTCGGTGCCGGGGCGCCGCTCAAAAAGTACCAGTAAGCAAAGACCGGCAGCGCGTCGTTTCTGAACACCTCTTCGTTGGAGCGAGACAGGACTTGGCACGAAGACCTGGACGACGCTGGTGTCGTCCGGGAAACACGAAGCGAGGCTCACTGCTTCGTATTGCTTGTCGGAGCAGAAAATGATCGCCGACGCAGGTTCCCTACGCGCCTTGTGTGCCAGGCAGAGGCGCCACCGCAGTTCCTCGACGAGCGCCCGGTCCGATGATGCATGGCCGAAATCATCCTGGAGCCGAACGAAAAAACTAAGTTTCTCGCTGAGCTGCTCGACGGCAACCAGTTCCCAGAGCTCGGCGTAGCGCGCGCAGCTGAACAGGTCTTCGACGGGCAACCGCTCGAGGACGGCCCGTACCACGGGCAGGCAGCGGAATGCCGCCTCAGCCGCAGTACCCATCTTTGTCCGTTGGTTCTTGTTGCTGTTGTTGCTGTTAACCTCATACAATGGCACATGCCCACTTTGCCGCACAGACACTGTCCTTCTTTTTCTTCCGGTCCTCCTCTTCATCGTTGTCAGCACGCTGTTCTTCTCCTGATCTGTATTTACAAGTGTTTTTTTTCCTGTGTGGTGACAGATTCGGGTAGCGCCGTGTTGTTCTACATAGCTTCACACTTTCGATTTTAGTTCTAAGTCAACTGTGACGGACACACCAAAGTGAGAATTCGCCGCGGATACAAAAGCATTATTCCTCTATAAAAACGGCACTACGTTTATTTAAATTTCAAAAACTGAAATTTGTTGACTGCCTGGATAATTCTCACGAATTTTAAAATTGTGACTTTCGCAGCGGCTCCTAACTTGTTTCCGAATTTTTTTTACTTTTAATTGCCCTGTATTTAGGAAACTACGAATGTTCGTTAAACCTGGGGTTTAAAGGAGTCTTTATATTCAGTATGACGCTTTTTTGCCAGCAGGATTCTACACGCTTGGCTAGCTAAATTGTAACTGCGGTAAGATAATGATTTATATCTGAAAAAAAGGATGAGCAAATATTTTTAACCCCAATATCAGTTAAATCAGCATTATGTCTTCCTCACTAAAACTGCAGAAACGCTGTAGAAATATTACAGAACAACGCTGCTCAATTCAATGCAGGAAACAAACTTCTCCCTGCAGCAGCACTTGCCGTAGCCCCCGCTGTCAGTACGTTTTGTACACAGACGTATATCATGGTATGTGTTTTTTGCGCTAAAATAGGTTTGATGTCAGAAACTCGCATATGGGCTATGACACACACGCCAGTGAAGGGCTCAGGATAAAACTGTAACATCTGAGGTTCGCGAACGCGCACTATCATCTGACAGCATGGGGAAAGCTTCGCATTTTGGCTGCATCGGAGCAACACTGAAACCCGTTTTGCGAACTTTCCCTGTACTTCGGATAGCACGCGAATCACATCTACGCAGCGAGGGATGCCAGACAAGCCACCAGACTAGCTCAAGTGCACGCATGTGCCTCAGCATCGAGTACTGCTAGCATTCAGTAATTAACGCGGCGCGTATTGTGATTTATGGTTGTTAAAAGCCTAACTTCTTCAATCAAATAAAATGCTGCCTCTAGGGCCAATATTTCATTCCGCCAACCTGAGCTCACCAGCTGACTGGCATTGCCACTAAGCCAGCTTGGCTGGTAACATTGTTGTACACGTAACATTAGCCAAACTCCAACGAGGTCATCCCTTGACAAGGTGCAGGATTATTGAAATTTGCCCAATTATTCTTTGATTAACGTGACTTTTATAGTCTCCAGCTTAGTACACAGCATATTAACCTGACAGAAGGAGCTGACTGAAATTGTGTCCAAGTTACAGAAACAAGGCAATCAACTTGCCGAAGCTAACCCAGAAAAGGCGCCTACCCCGCTCCAGTAGGGATGCTGCTTTATCAGTTTCATACTTTTCACGTTTTATGGTCTGCCATTCACAATTCACTGCAAGCTAATAGCCCCATACTAGAGACACCAAACAGTAAAAAACTGTAATGGGAGCGTAAACGGTTGACATCATCTTTCAAATTTACAGCGCTATCATATTACAAGCAACAATAATATTTGAAAATGTGGAAGAACTATTCTTTAGTATTAGTAATTCGAACATAATACCAAACCAGCTCGTGCAGGAATCTCGCTCTCATGATTCATGCTTTCTGAGATCTTGGCTGTGCGGACACGTAGGTCAGTGTACTGCACTTGATTACCTTTTGTGGGAACCACACGTTTCTGTTTCTTTAGCACCCAAAATAAGTTTCCGAGGGTTGGCTGCAATGTTTTGTTCCCAATAAGGACCACGGGGTACTATGAGAGCAATGACGACAAACAAAACTGACGTTTACACTGCCCAGCTGAGCAGGCCCAGCTGACCAATAGTTTTTAAGACGCAGAACGTGCTCGCGGGTAAATTTACATTCCATCAATCGCGTAGTTATGGAGCATTGTAAATTACACCGGAAGAAATTATCCATCAGAAAAAGAAGCCTGTTTCTCGGGCCCAGTGTGTTGTTTTCGTTGCCTAACGTGATTTACAGACTGATTACGCTCGCTTTGAGCAGTATTAAGCAGAAAAAACCTTGGCTGCCATCAAGGGCCACCATCAGGCTGCGTATTCTATACGCGAGACACGTTTCATAGACCGGAAGTATGAAGCTGCAGTAAATATACTTTAAATTCAAGGCTCCATCACAAAAGAATTAGTTGCTTCTTCAAGCAGAACTCTGAGCGCGCGCAAATTCAATTCGAGACATTTACTTTTGGCAACTGGTTGACTGTACTACGCGTTGTAATCAGGAGCGAACGCTTCAGTTTAACCTAAGGCTTTTGCCCAGAAATCAACTGTCTCATCAGCATTTTTAACGAAACCAGCTTCTCCTGCTTCCTTTTTTGTATCCGAACTGTGACATTGGCAGTAAAAGCAAAATATAAAGGCTCACTTAAGTGAACATAATTTAAAATGCTAAATACAGCGCTGTAGAGGTTCGGGGTTCTCCTACTCCATTATGTATTGCTAGTTCTAGAAATAATGCACATAAAGTATAAGCCCGAAGAGAAGGTACATAAATCAATATTCATTTCTCGTTGAGATGATACACAACTATGTGGCGTAGAGGGATGCCCAGTTGTAATGGCGTACTCTGAGGGCTTCAGCTTATATTAATGAACTGAACTGCTCACTTGATTTGAGCTGTTATTTCTTTCTCTCAGAAACATTGCTTTCTTAGAAATAACGAGGGAGCTCTTAAAAGCAGCATTTATTTAAAAATGTGAGTTCTAAGCGTAATCGACTCTAAAGTACAGTTCAGCCCAGTGAGCGTCTTCAGTCGAGACCGATGTACTGTCTTTCAAATATGAGCGATACCAAGCGCTACAAAAAAGGCTAGCTTTTCTTAAGCGAGAAGACAATAAAAACATTATTATTAAAAGTTTTGCTGACACATGTGAATTCTTTGCGCCTGCAGATAAAATTCAACTCGTGCCTTCGTATTCGATCGATGTGGAAAAGTCATCAGGAATTCGAGCGGTCCGTACACTGCGCGATGTCAGTGCACATTACAGAACATCAGATGGTCGAAATTTCCGGAGCCCTTCAGTAAGGCGTCATAGCGTGAGTCGCTTTGAGACGTTAAAATCACATAAACTAAACTAAGTTCGTGTTGGAATCCTAGCGTTAGAAGTAAAGCAAAGAATACTGCACACTAACGTCACCGTAAAAAGCCGGAGTGGTTCTGTTTGATCCTCAGTGGACACAGCACGGTCCACAAACTTTCAAAATCACCTCGATTCCTTCCCCTATTACTAAAGAAATAAGCTCAAACTAAGCCAGGCTTATCAAATCACCATAAAATTGACTACACCATACAGCAAAAGCGCCCCTTTGCTCATGGCCATTTGTTGGTGCCGCTGCAGGAGAAAATCTATGATCCTTGTGAGAACAGGCATAAAATTTATCACGTCTAGGAAATCCTGTCCTCCCAGCAGTGTTTGAAACAGAAAGTGGAGCTTAGCTACGTAGGCATTACAAATTTCCAAACATTACTTAGCGCGGGCGGGCATCACTGAAGGAAGTCTCGGAGGTCGCTCGACTTCGCATGTATGATGTGGCTGCCTGACGCTTCAGATAACGGTTCACTCGGGGCTTGCTATTCCACTTCCTCGAGAGTGCAGCCAACAGAAACTGCTTCTCTATGAGACCCCTAACAAGGAAAGGCTTTTCGCGCTCCGTTGTGCACGTTTCTGCAAGACTGCTCTCGAAGAATGCACCGTCAAACACAGTGTCAGGTCGCGCTAGGAAGCAATGCGCGTAGGCGACGACACTGAGCAAACAGCGCAGGCTTTTATATCATCATTGGAAGCTGCAGCCCGGAGCACATCAGGTGGGCCACCACATCGGTCTTCCACTTAGTTCTTAAAGTGTAGTGATGGTGCGCGTGCACAAATATTTAAGCTTGACGTCGCATATGCAACAGCACAGCTATGGTGCTAAACAGTGTCATTTATTTACGTCAGGGAGCTTCTGCTTAAGAGAATAGTTCGGGCTAGAAAGTAAAACCAAACTGCGGATGATAGCGTAGTTAGGCCAAATGCGAATACATGCGCTACACTTTTAGATTCACATAGAGTTCGTTGCGAGGCTTAATGTTCAAGGTCAAGCAGCTTTCAGACAAACATCGGAGAAATCGCAATGTGGGATTAGTCCTCTACTTTATTCTGATATATCGCTCGGAGCACTTATCTTGGCGCAGTGCTGCAGCGGATACGCGATGCGCCACTGCCCTCCGATGGCAGCTAGGTGCTGGCTCCGGTGACGCTTGTGGGACACCTGGTGGGCGCGTGGTGTGGCGACACGGTGGGCTGGTTGCCACCTGCCCACCATGGCAGGAGGGCCACCTGCCGTAGGCTTCGGGCAAACGAAGATCGGCGAAATCTTAGACCGGTGGTTTTAGTTCTAGCACAGTGAAATGGAAGAAAGCCCTACTATTTACAACACTATAGTTTTCGCAGGGCTTTATGGTGCATGAGTAAGATCATAAAACGTTATTAAGCAAGTGTACTCCCAGCCAATATAGACGCAAACATGATGTGCAGAACGCCGATCCAAAAAATCATGAGAAAAATCTCGAAATATATCCGCTCGCATACAGGCCATAAAACTGGTTTGCCTGAAAGGGCAGTTACTGCCTTTGTAGCCGAATGATCACGCTTGGGTGCGTGTGCTTTTTCCTTGCATTGGGGTTTGCTTTATGCGTATATAACATGCTACAACGATGCCACCGCCCCCTTTCGTTTATTGTTCTTTCCATTGTCTTTACTTACGCTTACGCTAAGTGTCGAGAACATGAGCTTCCACACGCCGTTTTTCTATCATAATCAGCCAGACTACGACCACTGCAAGGTAAAGGCATAGCCCGCGTCTCTCCACTTAACCCTCTCCTGTTCCGGCTGCGGCCACTGCATCGCCGCAAGATCCTTAATCTCATCGGCGCACCTAACTTTCTGCCGCCCCCTGCTGCGCTTCCATTCTTTTGGAATTCAGTCTGGTCCTCTTATCGACCATCGGTCATTTTGCTATAGCACTGCACGCCCTCGCCAGGACTATTTGTTCCACTTGATTTCGACTAAGGTGTCGTTACCACGGGTTTGATCCCTGACCCACTCTGCCCACCCGCCGCGGTGGCTCAGTGGTTAGGGCGCTCGACTACTGATTCGGAGTTCCCGGGTTCGAACCCGACCGCGGCGGCTGCAATTTTATGGAGGAAAAACGATAAGGCGCCCGTGTGCTGTGCGATGTCAGTGCACGTTAAAGATCCCCAGGTTGTCGAAATTATACCGGAGCCCTCCACTACGGTACCTCTCCTTCTTTCACTCCCTCCTTTATCACTTTCTTTACGACGCGGTCCAGGTGTCCAACGATGTATGAGACGGATACTGCGCCATTTCCTATCCCCCAAAACCAATTATTATTATTATTATTATTATTATTATCACTCTGCCCTCTTCGTATTTTTTAGCGCTACACCTATCAAGTTTCTTTTCATTGCTCGCTGAGCTTTCCTCAAGTTGAAGCCTTTTCGTTAGCTTCCATGTTTCTGCTTCATAGGTAAGTACCGGTAAGATACAGCTCTTATATACCTTCCTCCCGAGGAATAAGAATGAACTTCAATTCATGACCTGAAAGAAGCTGCCAAATGCGCTCCACCCCATTCTTATCCTTCTAGTCATTTCACTCTCGCGATCCGGATGTGCGGTCACCACCTCCACTTTCCAATTCATGCGTTTTTCGCTTCATGCTTAACACTATTACAGGAGCCACTCATTTACTACGCCGACCTTTCGGGACTGCCTGCTCCAACAGCCTCTATGTTATAATTAAGTTTGGCGGTGCCCTCTTTATTCGCCGCTCTGTCGGTGCTGTTTCGCACTCTCCATCTGCGAAGCTCCGTCTGTTTCTGTCCGTAGCCCTACATTTTCGCCGCTCCGCTTTTACGTTTCCAGCGCCTCTTCATCCCACATGCACAATCCTGGTCATCTGCCCGTCTTCACAAATTTCTTTTTCACTTTTGTTGGGGGGCCGCTCTAAGACGGAAATAAACTCGTTCTCGTTCATCCAGTACGCACCTGTCTGTTTCAGCTGTTTGCGGACGCATGAGGACTGCGATAATCAACGCGCAGCGCTTGATGCGAATGCGGCCGGTATTTATATATTAGCTAGCTGTATAATATATACAGCGCCCTTTCGGTGACTCATACCTAACTCGCGTTCTTAAAGTAGAATGTCTTCCAAATGAAAACCTACGGAGAATAAATAGCCACTCATTTCTGTGCTATCACTTCTAAGTGTCCAGAGTTTGCATATCGCGTTATCTGGGGTCAATTGATCCACTGATCTCAAGAAAAAGCATATTTGTGTCTGACACATTATAAGGTAAACAGAATTATGGCGCAAAGGATGAGGATTTGCAAAATGAGCTCTGTTTCACTCAACATGTTCTACACTCGGTGGCTTCCTTTGAGTTTTTTTTTTTCGTTATTTAAGGTGGCCACTCTTTGTGCGGCGTATGCTATATTGTATTCATTAGGCTTTTCAGGGAATGAAAGCATGCGTAATAATACTCGAAAGGAAATTATGTGAGTCACTGTAGAACACAAGTCACGCGAATATTTTTATTCTGCACAGCGTTGGATCAAACACGGCGAGTGCATTTGAAAGAAAACGCCCTCATAGATCGGGAGTAATCTCTAGAAGAAGAAAAAAAAAACTTTGTTATCTGAAACTCTAGTCAGATGCAACAGGCAAGCGCAGAGAAGGCCTCTGTTCTTTTTCAAGTTCGATTTAACTTCTGAAGCTCAACACCAATGAAAACATATCGTTTTCAGAGGAACGTAAAGCTTTGAAGGACTCTGATCATAAAGCATTGATATGGAAATGGAAGAAGACAATCGTATCATCGAAGAACTTTAAAAAGAGATACGCAAGAGATATTTCTGTCTTCTTTCGAATAAAATATGAAGAAAAAATTCAGTGTTTGTGCACCCGGTTTAGGAACGCCAGTCAACACCTAGCAAGCGGGTCGAGACCGTCTCGGGTTGCTCATCTCTAATCTCTAATTGCAACGTCTCTTCCGCAGTGTGTTTTCTTTTGTTTTTACACTTAGTTTAGTACCTTTTGAGCGCCTTCTTGTTTTTTAATTCCTCTTGGAACGCGCACTAATGTGAAGGCCACTTTTGCATTTTCTCATACTTGCGGGCAAAAGGATGATGCAAAGTACATGGTCATGATTTCGTCATGCATCTAAAATTTCTCTTCATCTCTTTCTCTCATCTTGCTTTTTAACGGGAGCAAATAGTGCAGAAAAATTTGCGTACTGCAGCATGAGTGAAAATTACACAACCCGTATTGTTTCTCGCTCTTGTGTGATGAGAAGCGTTGCCCTTCTTATCGAAAATGCGAATCATGATATCTCAAATCATATCTATTTTAGCAGCGCTAGTATGAGCGCGTTTTTATCCTTTAACCCTTTAACAGCCAAATCCAACAGTACTTGTCCTGGGAGACTGCCCCAATATCACCAACGGCGGGTCGCACTGGTCCGGCCCCATGTTTATCTGTGGCCGACGCCAAAGACGAGTAAATTTCGGTAATTGCGTTACTTGCCATTTATGCACTAGAGTGCAGTAGTTATCGGTGAAAAAATGCGTTTCGTTCCTTGAGCTCGTTTTTTGAAGCCTCTCAACAGTCCTTTCAGAATGACGTCACAATGAAGAAAGCCGATGGCGACGATGTACTGAGAAAAAGAGCTGCTGCTTGGAGCAGTTCCTTAGAGCAGCTTTGCAGAGGATCAGGGTCTACAATTTGTTTCCGACAGTGACTCTCTCTTCCTTTGCAAGGTGGAGAGGTCTTTAGATGACAACGAGAGCTCCGGCGACGATTCTAACGTGCTGAGAAGCGCACGTTCCTACTAAAGATGAAACCTTGTTTTTAGGACGGAAAAACGTCAAGGCACTTTGCAGTCTTTTACAGCACATCAGATCAAACCAATACGGCATATTTCAGCACCCTGTAACCCATTAATATGGTATACACTATGGGAAAGCCACCCTCAAAATCAGCTTTTAATTTGTTCAACTTTTTGTGTTAATTCTAACCAGAAACCAATCAACTAAGGCGTCTTCAGATCTGAACTAGACAGAACAAAAAATTATGACTACTTTAAAAAGGTTTGCCGAATTCGGGTCGTATTTTGGGAATAAATTTTGTTTTACGGTTTACGGGAGATTTTAACGTCCCAAAGCGACTCAGGCTATGAGGGACGCCGTAGTGAAGGGCTCCGGAAATTTCGACCACCTGGGGTTCTTTTACGTGCACTGACATCGCATAGTACACGGGCCTCTAGAATTTCGCCTCCATCAAAATTCGACCGCCGCGGCCGGGATCGAACCCGCGTCTTTCGGGCCAGCAGCCGAGCGCCGTAAGCACCCAGCCACCGCGGCGGCTCCGGAATAAATTTTGTGGTTAACCGTGTAAATTATTTGAGGCGCTGAATGGAAAGCCGCACTTTTTTGCAAATATAGGCCTGGAACTTCGTATAGTGGCAGTGGGAGGGTGTCGTTATCAAGATCAAAATTTCAAGCAGATATAGAATATGCCGCTGATGTGGCCATTAAATCAGAATCTTCTGACCGGTCATTAATTTCGTTCACTCGCCCAGACACGGACATTAAAATAGTTGCGTTGCAGCGTGCGCTCCTCTTAACCTGCACTGGCAGAGAAATAAGTCTCTAATAAACTAAAACGTACGAAAAGAAACTGCGTGAAGAATGCTCTACAAACCATAGTATTCTATGAACTCCTTGGTCAATTACTCCAATTTGTCTTAGCAGCTGTGAGAGGACTGTTCTTCAGGACACTGGTAATATTGAATAATATTTAGATGTGCACTTTAATCAGCCGGAGCATCTTATCTGAGCGCCTACCTCTGTATAAACAGCAAGAAATAACTGGCGGAAGTTAGTGCCATTTTGATGAAGGTCCGTTTCTCGCAACAAATATGCACAAGTAGTAAAAAGTTCCCGAAAATAGTTCCCAAGGCGCGAAAGCCTGGAATGATGATTTGGATCGGTTTGGTAGCTATGAAAACAAAAGAGTGTGTGGTTATTAAATATAACATTTCAAACTTGGTGTTTTGTATGTATGGCTGTTCGTCATAATTTTATATTTTCTGCATTACAACCACTCACAGCACTTTCGGAAAACAAACCCTTTGTAAGAGCTTGTAAATATAGCAGGATTACTTATACAAAAGCAAACTTTTCTCATTACGCCCCGTCTGATCTGCGCATGAGCAAAAGATTGAATCTTCTTTAAATATTGTGCAATGAAGCATTGTTCACTTCTGACTTCTCTGTCATAACGTGCTTTGGCTATGAACGTTCGTGAATTCTGAGGCCAGTTCTTTTCGCGGGGATTCTGTTCCTTCAGTTACAGAAAAAGTCGAGGAACACTGAAAGTTCTGGCATCGGCGCTTTGGAGAGAGAGCAATGAAAACGAGGACTGCAAGGAATCAGCTGAGCAAAAAAAAAAGTCATTTACTCTCGAAATCCAGCTTGGTAAACTTTCTCGGCAGTAGGCTTTTATGCGACGTACAATGAATGCGCCGATAAAATTAGGTTGTACTGGTCGGCAGGAACTTTTTCTGCTTGGCAAAACTTTCTGAACAAATTTCTGCCGGTCGAACGAAATATAGACAGGGGGTGTGCGCGGGATTTGTGCTAAATGTTGCTCTCGCTCCGAAATGGAACAACGAAATAGAAATTGACCGGAAAATGCTTCGCAAATTTTAGGATGCTTTTGAAATATGCTTGAACAATTTATGGGTAACAAGCAATGAACAAACTAAAGGTTATGTTTTCTTTAAAATCATAAAACATTGCTGGTGTAGTTCTCAGGTCAACTCCTCGTAAAGGCGACGAGGTAAAAGCGGTATTGCTGCTAGACAGGAATATGCGATTGACCAAATGTTATTCTCATTGCCATAGTTCATACGTTGCCCGCGGCCTTGCTCGAAGCACTCGTCCTTGCCATGAGGCAGACGCTCATACTTGCATTTGACGGCATGATTGCTATGCGGGGCGGCTAACTTCCAGATAGTGAGCGGCATGACCATGGATGCTGTTTTGACTTCAACTTGGCACTGCGCCTTCCGATATCTATGCATATATTATGTTGTTGTTGAGTTGGGTTTAACGGCGCATAACCATCTAAGGCTATCTTGCGCCAAGCTCAAGGTGCGCGACAATTGTTTTCTGCTGAATTTATGCATATATTACTTTTTATTTGGACTGAGTATAAAATGGATCGAAGAGCGTACCTACGAGAGAAAGGCAAAATGAATTTTATACTACTTTATATAGTAGAACACTAAAAGAGTAGGAACCGCATGCGCCTTTTTAAAAGCAAGGTTTTAGTTGGAGACCAATAATGTCCTGGGCGTCCTTCTTTTCTTACTGTCTTCATCCAGGATAGCGGCAAGAACAGGACATTAGAGGCAATTTTGGCATAAATGTCTAGAAAACTGTACGTTCAAATTCAAAGAGTCTTGCCGATATTCGGCCAGTGGTGTAGCAACCAAAAGAAAAAAACTCTCTCCACGATAATAAACACAATGCCAAAATTAAAAATTAGGTTGTTGACACTCATACAATTTTACTGCAGTGGAGACCAGGCGAATATTGAGAAAACATGGTGGTTCGACGCGCTTAATTTTCACAGAACGAGCAGAGACACAACATAGAGCGCGAACTTAAAACTGCTTTTATTGGAGGGAACGGGTGATCTTTTATACACAATACTTGGGCGTCCTCAGTGGCACACAAAGAAACCAGACAACATATTGATATCAGCAATCGAAAACACAGAACAGAAGCACTGCAGATGAAATCGAGCGTGCGGTATATATTGGCGTTTAATTGAATGCCTAGCTAGCTGGTGCCATTTTCTCGGAAAATGGTGTGCCCATCCAGAAAGACGAACACAGGCAAGCTGCTGAAATATTTGAAACAGGGCCTCCACTTCGGCAGCGCAAAACAAATGGGCCAAGCATTCGTAGTTCATAGAAGTCAAACTTTCTTCCACTTTTATTTGACAAAGCTTGCCTCATTTACGCTGGCGCTAATAAACACTAAAGTAATCAGAGTCGCAAAACCTACCTGAAATAATTTCGGTCGCAAGTATTCACGCTTGCGCTTTCTTGCTGGTTATCTTCAACGATCGGATCTCTCGGCAGACTTCAGAATCAGGAGCTGTCTCAGTATTTTATAAGTGTGTAAGTACTAATTCGATGTGTACTAACGCCGACAAAAATCTTTCTTTGTCTGTTCGCAGCTAACGAGACATTTTTGTCAGGGTTAGTACCCATCGAATCGTTGTCTGTTCGCAGGGGGCGTATACATGATACCTGATACCTGATTTAATGTCTGCAGCGGGTCGTTGGACCTAAGATATTACTTATTTTTAAAATATGGCGCAGTACTTGCCTTGAAGTACTATGGCACGGGTCGGCACGGTATTGCACTGCCTCCGGGATCGGACCGGGGCATATTAGCGCGGCGCGTCTATTCTTTCACTCTTTGCTCTCCTATCCTTTACCCCTCCTACTTTCAGCACGCGGCAACGAGCGTGGCTCGGCTTGAGCCAGTAGGCAGGTCCGTTCACTTTCCTTTTCCTTCTTCCTCTCAGAAACCTCAGTCAATCAGTCAGTCAGTCTGTCAGCTGTCCTAGAGCGAGCGCTCCATCTCGCGGCACTGCGCGCTCATGCTCGTCTCCTTCGTAGCACAAATCCTTGCTTTCGCACTGATTCCAATATAGTAAACATTCGCTGCATTTTTTTATCTTTAATTTCACTGTGGGACGTAACCTGCAGTGCTGGCTTTTGATCTGATCTCCGTTCCAGGAAAAAGATCCGTTAAGGATGGAGGAAATTACTAGATGGTCATTTTACTACCTGCAGGGATGGCCCGATGTTGAGAATTTGCAGGCCTGCAGCTCCTGATATGATTATTTTTCACGTTCTTTCTTGCTTGAATGTGAACTTACAGGCACCGGAATGTTTAGCTATGCCAGGCGTCTCAGGTTTTTTTTTATGCTCCGTTATCGGTGGCTGGCCTCACGAAGAATGACGAGTCTTGTGAGATAGCTAAAGTATTTGACACCTCTACCTCCGCCTCGTGGCTGGTTGGAGGTGGACAAGGGGCCCGAAGGTACTGCAAGAGCAATATTAACGGGAACATTTATTTTCCTTAGGATCTGAGTGAAAAGTTCTTAGCTGATAGCTATTTGTCTGCCTTTCATTATGCAATGCACCACGAGGTGCATTTAATTTCTTCCTTTTATAACATCATTCACTATTTAGTTAAATATCCTCGTAAACTCACAGACATGTCACAACTGCTTCTCGTGTTCAGGCACTAGATAGGAAAATTCTTCTCTAAACACATTCTCCAACCAAACCCACCAGTCTCATAATCTCACGCCCCCCCCCCCCCTCCCATTCACATATCCACAAGCGGTATTTCACCTTTTTCGAGCGCCAACACCCACCATCCGCCACTCGTTTCGAGAAAAAGAGCTCAGGCGTGTAATTTTCGAGCCACCAGTTCCATTCCCTCTATGTGTTGAGCATTTTGCGGGTATAACAAAGGAACAGAACACTTAATTTTTTGTTACCGATAGAGGTGAAAAAAGACAGAGTATGAGCGCTGACTATCACCCGAAGGGGCTTAATGGAAAGACGCTTGTGTCGCTGAAACAGAAAAACATTTTTGTCACGTTTTTCTGGTTCACCATGTATTAATACCCACTATCCCACCAAACGGTTTTGAAGGATTTGTGCGATTGCTTCTCGAAACACAAAAAAAATTATCCAACACCGCTTTCAGATAAATATGCAGGCCATTCTCTGTGGGAAATGCTAAAAGAATCAAGAAATGTTTTTCCTGTTTTCCTTTGTTCCTGCAAGTTCCTGAATTCGGGATTGACAAACGAAAAAATTTACCTCCGTGTGTTAAAGGTAATGGATAAAGAGATGCGAGTTGTCTCCTCTGAGACGCCTCTTGAAATAATGCTGAAGAAAGCAGGAGTGGTTTTTTAACCTCTTACCGTGTCAAAGGTTCTGAGAGCTGCTTATTTGCAAGTTTTAGTTAGAGCTCATTCGAAAAGCATTACATGTAGCCCTACGCGAACTAAAAGAGACAGGCGTAAGGCCCAATATATGCCGCGCACCTTCTGGAATCTCTTAGGCTCTGCATCCACACCAGTACGGTAACGCAAAAAGAATATGGTCATAGGCAAGTTGCACTATAGGTACTCATCGAAGATCTTGAGGTCGGGCACTTGCGTAACGGCCCAGTATTGTGATCGTGCAGTAAGTACAGCCACGCGCGCGGACTGCACACGTACAGCCTATGATACCTCAATTGAGAACAGTGCATCCAAAGCTATAAAAGCGCGAAGCGACGGCTATCAGACCTGCACGGTTCAATCTTGGACGCTTGAGAGCAGCATGCTTCCGGGAAGCGCTGCCTCTTGATCGCAGTTCTCAATGCACTGCACATATGTTTCGGGGCGGAATAAAGATTGAGGCGGAATGCATAACGCACAGGCAACCAGCCCCTATTATGCAGAATGCAATATGCTGGCCACTGATCAATAATTCAGTACCATTACTATGCCGGATGCTCACGTGCGGGCATTATGAATAAAGTAGTGGACAGTTATGGAAGCCGAGCCAGTAGGATACTCTGCGAGGGTGAACTGCCACAGCAGCGGCTGTCACGGTAGCTCCCCAGAAGAGTAAAAGCATTTTCGTGTAGACTTTATGAAAGTCATTTTGTTTTCCACGGCGATAAGCTCCGAGGTAAACACAAAGTGAATCGATGAGCTGCGGGAAAGACATATAGAGTGCGCAGCATTGGTAACGAAAGTAGAGCGTGGAATCAATAGATCGTTGAAATGTTGGTGGTAATTTTGCGGTCGAGAAACACTTCATCTAAAGAATCATTTTGCACCTTTCGGAGGAAGATATATATGCTCGTTTCCTACTGTGCGTACAACTTCTATACATTGGATTTAAGCGGGCAAAGAATGTGAAGAACAAACTGCAGACGACCCGGTGGTGTAAAACATTTATTTCTAACGAAAGGTAAGTGGAGCTTGAGAGGTCGATAAGAAGAAATGTGGGCAGATGAGATCAAGAAAGTGATCGAGATGAGGTGAGCTCAGGAGGCACAGGACACAGCTCACCGTCGGGCAACGCTGCCTTGCACGGACCAAACCTGGCTGCTATGGTGATAAATTTAATGCTCTTATTATGAAGTGACCTTAAAGGAATTGGAATAAAATGCATTTCTTCAGCATGTTCGAAAAATAAAATCACAGCATTGAAAAACAGCAACCAAACAGCAGAACTTCTAGTCTCCACGTCATCAATTACCATAAAAACAATTGTTTCAATATGAGTAATATTTCGATGGTGATGGTGACCGCTGTTCTGTCCCAGCAACCACGTGACTTTCGAAAAATTATGTAAAGGAAATTCTATAGAGTATGGGTAAAAGAATTAACATCATTTTTATTCTCTCGAACAAATGTGAAGGTTTTTTTTAGTTAAGTGACAATCATATGCTGAGCTGCAATAATCAATCTTCGAATTTTGGCGGTAAACAGTTCTCCGAAACGCGATGTCTCACTCGTTTCTTTCGATGAAATTATGAATGCATGAGCCTTCGATTTCCAAGCCCATTTTTTCGTGCGTGATGAAGTTTTGCAATCATCTTGTTAAAATAGTTGTCAATACCTGGAGGAATCTTGGTTTTAAAGTAGAACCGCCGTGTTTTTGTTCAATCTATATGCGCGTTCAGCATTTTCATTCAATCAGAAAACGTGGTTACATGCACATACCATTGACAAATGGGCACTCATTCTTTCTGGAAAGAACGAAGGTGTCATGTACGGAGTGTAATTTATCTAGGCTGCCACAATGCAATTTGGTAACAGGGACTCACGCGACGGTGCTGCTGTGAAATTCGCGGTATACTGATAAGTTGTTGTGAATAGTACAACATCAAATGATGGTTGCCGTGCGATTAATTCAATTAATCATTATTATCGTTCTCTGATTGCTTTTCGAGAAAACCAAATGAAGGTGGGTGTGGCACCACCACAGTGTGTTACAACTGGCTTCCTTTCCACTTCTCACAGCACAGACGCTTTTCTCTGTGGGACAGAAAGGTCGTGATCTTGCATGTGCCCAATCAATAGAAGCCAGGTCTTTCCAGACTACAGAGCCGTGTCTATTGTCCTGGACACGCAGCGGTGCGCATTGTATGGGGGCATTATCACGGCCGGGTGCGCCATTGTTGGGGGAAAACCGGGTTCCGTGTCTGCGCCTTTCTCACAGCAGCCACTCGGGAGGCACTGTGTAGTTAGCTCAATGAAAAAAACTATTTCCGAAAAAAGCGTCGTAAGTTTAAAAATGCATTTGCCTGACGAAATACACAGTTTGATGTTTTGTTGTAAATGAGGTCGCGTACTTCCGAAAATGCCATTTTATTGCAGCGTGTGCTTTAGTTCTAAACACAAGCGCATCATATGCTGCTGAATACATTTCCAAGCGCTTCTGGCTAGCTCTAGGCTGTGCTCCTATTTAGCGAATGTGCTGAGGCAGGAATGGAAGGTAGCTGTTATTCTAGCGTAATGAGCCCCGCAGCAACCAGCCTCACAAATCTTGAAAACATATGACGCAACACTCAGAATTGGAACGGCATGGTTACTTCTGGTGGGAAGTATTGCCGCAGGCGTTAATATATTTCCTGAAGCGAAAGCTTTGCTAGACTATGTCGGTAAAGAACATAATGAATGATAGAAATGGCAAATGTGGTGATAATCGGATAATTAGTTAATTAATCAAAGCTAGAACTTTCAAAAAACGTTGAAATAGGGCGGATGTCGATATAGCAATTAAGCGGACGGGAAAACAGCAGTGTATGCTGAAATAATGCAAAAATGGGCAAAGAAGTGGAAATAAAGTTTGAAATGAATTGAAATGTATTTTATGAGTGATAACTCTTTCAAAATGGCTTAAGCGCGGTAGATTAGTTAGGTAATTAATTAGAGCAAATTCATGGATGGCGGAATAGGCTGGACGGATATGTAGTAAATGGCCGGGGGCAACCGTGGCGCCATATTTGAACTTCCAATATGGGTGACTGAGATGAAAAGATTTGTTCTCAAAGTAAATGCGATTAATTAATGAAATTAATCCCGGAACCTTCGAAAATGAAGTCGAGTACAGGTAAATAGAATGGTATATAGTGAGCGGGCGGGAACTAAGCCTGGCGGAAAATTTTAAAACTCGAGATCGTTGCCAGGATGAAACGAGGGTATAATCAGGGTTTATCGATAAACAATCAATCAAGTGAAAGAGAAAACAACTATGGCGCCAAAATTTAAAGGCGACTTATTCTTCCGATGCGGGAAGCCGCGGCGATTTTTAACGTTTTGCACTTATTTATAGATGGCAAAAGATTAGTACGTACAGAGTGAGGAGAGGTCTGAGCGATGGATAATATATTGTGCCCTGGAGCGCCTCGATCCTCGCCCATTAACAGAGCAAAAGATCCTCGGTCCGTGGCCACAGCGGTCGACTGCCCTCAAGGCATACAAAGGCACTCTTTGCCTACTTGAGAGCGACTGGATTGAGTGAAAAATTGTGACAGAGTTGTGCGTGTGTGTGTGTTATGCCTTTTTTCTCTTCCCTCTTCGTCCTTTTAGTCCCCTAATCCCTCTTCCCCAGTGCAGGGTAGCCAACCGGAACCCCTTTCTGGTTAACATCCCTGCCTTTCCCTCCTCCTCTTTATCTATCTATACTTATTTATTCTTTATATATATATATATATATATATATATATATATATATATATATATATATATATATATATATATATATATATATATATATATATATATATATATATATATATATATACTTATTTATTTTTAAATTACTGTTGGCTTTAACATCAGGCTGCAAGCAGAATTGGCAGAGATGAGAATCTGAGCTATGTAAAACAAGTGTAAAACACACCGAAAACCAACAAGCGTACTTATCGACACCGAGATAAGCAGTTATTTATTTATTTATTTATTTATTTATTTATTTATTTATTAATTTATTTATTTATTTATTTATTTATTTATTTATTTATTTATTTATTTATTTATTTATTTATTTATTTATTTATTTATTTATTTATTTATTGGTACTGTCAGCCGTAAGGCCGTTACAGGGTGGATGCAGACGACTCAAGAAGTACACACAGCCACAAGTACTAAATTTATACAAACTTATATCAAATCATCAATCATGTTGCCAGCAGATAAAGCCACAAGTGCGTCAGTAGGTAAGTGTTCATAATGATACGCTCGGTTTCAGAACACCGAAGATCAGAACCGCAGGTAGAGAACATAATGAATGACAGCAATGACAAATGGTTTCTATAGGCTTAAATAACGGGAGAGATAAGTTTCAAATTGTAGAATGTCTGCTTGTAAAAGGTCCTGAGGGAAGGAATTCCGTTCAGCTATTGTTCTGGGGAAGGAGTATTTAAAGGAATTGATTCGGGCCGTCATGGGTGTAACCTGATATTTGTGAGAAGGTCTCAAAGCTCTAAAGGAACGCTGTTTCAAGGAGCTGCTTGTGTTCAAGTTTAAGTGGATATTATATAACAGATAAACCACGTTTAGCCTGGCGACCTTCCTTCGCTTTGAAAGTTGAGGCAAGTTTAGTTCACTGGATCTGTAAATCTGCATTTTGACAGCATAAACCTAGCCACCCTTCTCTGATAATAATAATAATAATTGGTTTTGGGGGAAAGGAAATGGCGCAGTATCTGTCTCATATATTGTTGTGCACCTGAACCGCGCCGTAAGGGAAGGAATAAAGGAGGGAGAGAATGAAGAAATGAAGAAGAGGTGCCGTAGTGGAGGGCTCCGGAATAATTTCGACCACCTGGGGATCTTTAACGTGCACTGACATCGCACAGCAAACGGGCGCCTTAGCGTTTTTCCTCCATAAAAACGCAGCCGCCACTGTCGGGTTTGAACCCGGGAACTCCGGATCAGTAGTCGAGCGCCCTAACCACTGAGCCACCGCGGCGGAACGTGGAGGCAAGCTTCAGTTTTCTTTTTATCAACCACAGTTTTGTTTCGGTCTTTGAGCATATGTTATTGATGTATGTATGCCAGTTTAGACTTCAAGTTATAGTGACGCCTAGATATCTGAAATGGTGGACTCGAGTTATATAATGCCCATATTTTTTATAATCAAAAGAAAATATATTTTTGGATTTATTGGAAATTGTATCAAATGAAGTTTTTGCATAATTGATTTCCATTTTGGATAATGTGCACCATTGATTGATAGCGCTCAAGCATAAATGATGAATAGCAAAGCAACAGTTAAAACCTGCTATGCGAGAAATTAGCTGCTGTTTATCTATTGACTGCTGAACCTGGTTAGAGAGCGAAAGCTGTGGTGTGTCGGGCATGTAGACGCGGCTTGGCGCCTGCAACGTTGGGTGCGTTCCGCGCACGGGATAGGCAGAGCAAACAAGTACATACCTGATACCTGATTTAATGTCTGCTGCGGGTCCTTGGACCCAAGATATAAAACATATTTTTTGGAATATGGCGGAGTGCTTGAAGCACTCTAGCACGGGTCGGCCCGGTATTGCACTGCCTCCGGGATCGACCCGGGGCATAATAGCGCGCGCATTTTCTTTCAATCTTTGCTCTCCTATCCTTTAACTCTCCTACTTTCACTACGCGGCAGCGAGCGTTTTTCGGCTTGAGCTAGTAGGCAGGCCCTTGCACTTTCCTTTTCTTTCTTCCTGTCAACAACAGCAGCAGACAGTACATGCCACCAAAGACACTTCGTGTACTGCCTTTGAGTACTGATGCGTGTATGAGTAATTATCAGTATGCAAATTTCGCTACGAGATCTGGTAAAGATTGCGTTGTGCTCTATAAAGCATTTCAATTGACTGCCATTAGCTGTTCCAGAGACTCTAATGACCGGTCGAATGCAGCGCCATCTATGTTGTATGGATGAAAGTAAATGCGAGTAGCTTTCGCTTAGATAACTTCGGTGGCGTTATGAACATGTTTCCTTTAAAACCCATTGATATTGAGAGTAGCGACACTCTCCTCCACTCCCGTGTTTTCCTTCTCGATTATCCTCGCCCGCCGGCTGTGCGCGCTGCGCACGGCACGCTTCGCAGGCCATCGCCCGATCGCCGGCCGATGTGCTCGCTGACACACATTGGCGCGCCGAAGTTTGTGCTTCTTTTCACGCTATATTATTAAACACAATCACTAGAAAGTAGCGGCTGCGTTCTTATTGACGCAATACGCAAAACGCTAAAGCGCCCGCGTGCTGTGCGATGTCAGTGCACGTTAAAGATCCCCAGGTGGTAGAAATTATTCCGGAGCCCTCCACTACGGCACCTCTTCCTTTCATCTTTCACGCCCTCCTTTATTTCTTTCCTTACGGCGCGGTTCAGGTGTCCAACGATATATGAGACAGATAATGCGCCATTTCCTTCCCCCCAAAACCAATAAAAAAACAAGAAAGTGATGCAACATGCGCGACTGTGTCTCGAACCACATTTATCACTTTCTCCTTCGAGCAAGAAAAGCACTAAACGTGAGAGCTTGCGGCATGAGCAATCAAACTGCACTCCGTGCTCCTAAATACGGCACAGTTTTTATTAGGCTTATATTTGCATTTAGGTTTTTAATATTTTTTAACTCACTGACGCTCCCCTAAATGGAGATCTGACTTAGCACTACAATTTTGCGGAAATCCTGTTTATGACGCTCTTATTTTGCAATCTAACGAGGTAAAGATTGCGGTAAATTAGGTAACGAAGTCGTTTCACGATTGAGTGAGCAGGTGCGAAAATAATAGGAAATGCATTTTTTACCAGGTTTCAGACCGAAAATTTTAAGCTTGGCTCGTCGGAGTGATGCACATGCCTCGGTTATTGCCTTCATTACAAATCTCACGGCTGCTTGAAAGAGAAGACCTTTGCTTTCTAGTTTTTTTCGTTAACTTTTTACTACTGCAGAAGCGAGTAGTTTAAAAATTTTAAAAAGTCCGTTTAAAATGTCTGAGGCTAAAGGGACGCCGTAGTGAGGGCCGCGGTAATTTCGGAGACATGGGATTCTCTAACATGCACTAATATCGCACAGGGGTCGTAGATTTGAATTTGGAGGACCGGCAGTCTGATCAGGAGCTCCCGGTTTCGAACCCGATCGCGGCGGCTGCGTTGTTTTGGAGGTAAAACGCTAAGGCGCCCGTGTGCTATGCGATGTCAGTGCACGTTAAAGATCCCCAGGTGGTCGAAATTATTCCGGAGCCATCCACTAGGGCACCTCTAATTCTTCCTTTCATCTTTCCTCTAATTCTTCCTTTCTTCTTTCACTCCACGCCCCGCCGCGGCGGCTCAGTGGTTAGGGCGCTCGACTACTGATCCGGAGTTCCCGGGTTCGAACCCGACCGCGGCGGCTGCGTTTTTATGGAGGCAAAACGCTAAGGCGCCCGTGTGCTGTGCGATGTCAGTGCACGTTAAAGATCCCCAGGTGGTCGAAATTATTCCGGAGCCCTCCACTACGGCACCTCTCTCTTCCTTTCTTCTTTCACTCCCTCCTTTACCCTTCCCTTACGGCGCGGTTCAGGTGTCCGCCGTCATATGAGACAGATACTGCTCCATTTCCTTTCCCCAAGAACAAATTAATAATAATAATTAATTAAAGGACCGGCAGACAAACGTTTCAAGACGTAAATTGGGCCGAACGCTGGACCCGCTGATAACACGATGATTTCGCCCCTGCGGGCGGCAGCGTGGGTGCAACCCTTCGCGACCTCTTCGGGCTTGAAATGAGCAGACAGCGGCGACAGGAGCTGTGTGCGTCATGTATTGTGCGGGTGTCAACCATCGCGATGTCATGGAACCCGTACCGCCTGAGGGTTTCTGTTGTACGCGTCGGTGTGCTGTTGTGGTCAACGGATGCGATGCAAACGGAGACGCAGAACTCTATACGGCTTTTCTCTGTCTTTTTCACTACACATTTTCTCCTTCCCTCATGGCGTGTTTGATATGTCACGTGATCTCTCTGCCACGCTCGCGCCAGCTGCTCTTCTATGTCGTGAAATGAATTCAAGCACGGTAAATTCAAACCAGTGCAGTGAGTGCAATATGTGAGACAGTTGCTGCGCCTTTCCTTTCTCTTAAAATCGCAATCACAACAGAGGTGGTCAATTCAGAGAGCAGCGCCACTGCAGCCTGTTCGTGATCTCTACATACCCGCCGGTGTGGCTCAGTGGTTAGAGCGCTCGGCTACTTATCCAGAGTACCCTGGCCCGAACCCAACCGCGGCGGCCACGTTCCGATGGAGGCGAAACGCTAAGGTGCCTGTGTGCTGTGGGATGTCAGTGCAAGTTAAATGTGGCCAGGAGGTCGAAATTATTCAGGAGCCCTCCACTACGTAACCTCTTCTTTTATTCTCGTAGTCCCTCCTTTATCTCTTGCCTTGTCGCGCGGTTCAGGTGTCCGCCAATAAGCGCCACTTCATTTCCCCAATAACCAAATTAAGCAGCAGATAGGCTGTTTTCAGACGCTGGTTTATTACGGCGAAAGCTTTCATAGGCTCATGACTCGCCAGCGGGGATGTTCCCAGCAACGTCTCTTTCTATAGCTGTCATTAAAACTCGGTTCGGGTGTCCAAAGGGATACGTGAGGCATGGGTCATTTCCCTTCTTTAAAACCAACTATCCTTTCATTTTCCTTCTCTTACAGCACGGTTCAGGTGTCCACTGAGATATGTGACAAGCGTCATTTTCTTTCCTTAAATCTAATTGTAATTTCATTTTTCTTCTCATACGGCGCGGTTCTGCTGTCCACCGAGATATGTGGGACAGGCGTCATTCTCTTTCTTAAATTGTTCAACGGGCAAGGCGTCGCGCCGAACGGGCGACGGCAACGTTGGCACACGCTGTGGCGTCCCAATCTTCAGACGAAGCTTAGGCGTCCTCCAATGTGGAAGCAGTTGCGCGCAGCAGTGATCATTCAAGACAAGTCTGGTGGCATCGCAAAGAAAATGATAAAGCCGTGTGGCTGATGAGCGCGTGTAGTAATTGAGTGGCGCCACCATCGTTCGAGGGCAGCGCTTCCCAGGAAATCTTGCCAGACGCCTCCTGAACGCCGATCTGGAAAGGTGACGCCGAAGCGCTCTTGGTAGTCTTTAAGCAAACCCGCCGCGGTGGCTCAGTGGTTATGGCGCTCGGCTACTGATCCGGAGTTCCCGGGTTCGAACCCGATCGCGGCGGCTGCGTTTGTATGGAGGCAAATCGCTAAGACGCCCGTGTGCTGTGCGATGTCAGTGCACGTTAAAGATCCCCAGGTGGTCGAAATTATTCCAGAGCCCTCCGCTACGGCAGCTCTCTCTTCCATTCTTCTTTCACTCCCTCCTTTATCCCTTCCCTTACTGCGCGCTTCTGGTGTCCAACGATGTATGAGACAGATACTGCGCTTACTTTAATAAGCTATAGGAAGCAGAGACTGTTCCAAAAGAGTGGAAGCACGCGGAAATTGTAATGATTCCCAAATCAGGTAAACCACGGCAGGTAGAAAACCCCAGGCCGGTATCTTTATTCTCCTGCCTGGGCAAATTACACGAAGGAATTATAACCAGATGGGTGCAAGATTGCATGAAGGAAAACGAGCTACACCCCCGTAGCATGTTTGGGTTTGGGGCAAAACTGTCCACGCAAGACGTCCTGCTGCAGATCAACGACGAAATATTAACCAACGTACCCAGATCCGGCGAACGCATAAGCATGGCGCTGGAAATAAAGGGAGCTTTTGATAACGTTAGCCGCGAAGCCATACTAACAGGCCTGGGCGATTTGAACTGCGGGAAAATAATCTACGGATACGTAGGAGCTTTCCTCTCAAATAGAACGGCTACAATAGGGCTCGGGGAAATCAGGTCCAAAAGCTTTCAAACATCCAATACGGGAACGCCGCAATAAGGGTCAGTGATTTCACCCATACTCTTTAACATAGCATTCGTTAAGCTGGCCACACAGCTAGAAATCATACAGGGGCTCACTCAGTGAAAGGAAGCGAAACTGCAGGCTGCCGCAACGTGCGTAGAAAAATTTGTTAGAGACAGGGGCTTGGCTTGCTCGACAGAAAAATCAGACCTGCTAAGGGTCTGGCGAGCTAAACTCAACCGGTCACTACCGGAAACAGAAGAACTAAAAATAATTGTTTATCTAGAAGGGCAACTCATACCAGAAAGAACAACCATCAGAATATTAGGGATGTGGATTCATACCAACCAAAGGTGCACGCAGAAACTCAGACTAAAACAGAACTCGGCGACACAAGTCGCCCGCATGATAACCAGGGTCTCTAGGAAAACACACGGCATGCGGGAGAGCGACACGCTTAAGCTCGTAAAGAGCCTAATGGTTAGCCGAATTACATACAGCATACCGTACTACAACTGCAAAAAAGCAGAAATAAAGCTACCGGAGTGACTGAGTGAGTGATGTTTCTGAGAGGAAGAAGGATAAATGAAAGAGCACGGGCCTGCCTACTGGCTCAAGCCGAGGAACGCTCGCTGCCGCGTGCTGAAAGTAGGAGGGGTAAAGGATAGGAGAGCGAAGAGTGAAATAAAAGACGCGCCGCGCTAATATGCCCCGGGCTGACCCGCGCCAGAGTGCTTCAAGCCAAGCACCCCGCCACATTCCAAAAATAATTTTAATATCTTAGTTCCAAGAACCCGCTGCTGATATTAAATCAGGTATCAGGTAGCCAACGGACAAGATACTAAGGAGAGCATACAAAACAGCGCTACACCTACCGCAATCAGCCTCGACGGAGAAGCTAATGGCTCTAGGTCTGCATAACACCTTTCAGGAGCTAAGGGAGGCCCAACTCGTAGCTTAGCTCCAGAGGCTAAAAAAGACCAAAACAGGGACACAGCTGCTCAAACGGTGCGGCTACGAGGGTGCACTGCCAGAGATAAAAACATCAAAACGAATACCCGATGAACTGCGGCAAACAATTAGGGTAGCACTAATTCCCAAAAATATGGATCCGGACCTGCACTAAGGGCGATGGGAGGCTAGGGCACAGGATGTGCAACAGAACCTACCCAACAAAGGAAACATTTCGTACACGGATGCGGCTGCATACGGACGAACTAGACAACGCAACAGAAATAGGGCGGCTGCAACGGCAATTACTCATGACCTAATAATAATAATAATTGGTTTTGGGGGAAAGGAAATGGCGCAGAACCTCTCATATATCGTTGGACACGTGAACCGTGCCGTAAGTGAAGGGATAAAGGAGGGGGTGAAAGAAGAAAGGAAGAAAGAGGTGCCGTAGTGTAGGGCTCCGGAATAATTTTGACCACCTGTGGATCACTAACGTGCACTGACATCGCACAGCACAGGGCGCCTTGACGTTTTTCCTCCATAAAAACGCAGCCGCAGAGCAAAGAAATAGCCAGCGCAACTATCAGGGATGGCACGATTGAGGAGGCCGAAGAGGCTGCCATTGCCCTAGCGGTGGCAGAGAACTACCATGCCCAAAGGTCCCTAATAATGCTAACATAATTGCAAACAACCTGCAGAAACTACATTAATGGCAAAATAGGGGGGGGGGGGGCAGCGTCCCACATTCTAAAAAGAGCCAAATTACCGCTGAAGGAAAAATTAATGCGGATTAGCACAGCTAATCTATGATCTACAAAGTGAAAGCGCGATTGAGGTCTTCAGTGACCCACGGAGCCGGTTGTGCGCCTTTCCTTTCGTGAAAATTAACGGTCTTTGCAAAGTTTCCAACGCCAATGAACTCTATGAATGCCGTCGGCTCACTTGTATTGTTTGGCTTTTGAGGAAATGAAATGGCACAGTAACCATCTAACATATTTCGGTGGACACCGGAACCGCGCCGTAAAGGAAGGGATAAAGGAGGGAGGGAAAGAGGAAAGAGAAAACTGAAAATAAAAGTTGCATTTTGAGGAAAGGCGCGGCGCTGCTCAGCGGTGGTACACGTGTGGCTCGGTGCTACTGGTGGCGCATGCGCAGTAGTGACTACGGAGCGAGAGAGAGAGAAAACGTGCGTGACGTCACTCGTGCTCCGACATACGCCGGCTCGAAGGAATCGCAGTGTTGAGAACCGTAGTGAAGCTTTTCGTTTCAAAACAATTGCAACACATAATAATGTGGGTACCGGGACACACAGGCTTCGCGGGGAATGCCGAGGCGGTAGGAGAGCTCGAGAGCTTACAAACCGAGCCTCCAACCAAACCAGCCTCGAGCAGCCTGACGCGGAACAAGTGCCCTTGGGATACTCGAAAATTCTGAATTACTATAAAGGGGTCAGGAATAGATATCCCCCACCTCACAAAAATCACCATCATGAAGCGGTCTGTTGGAGACAGGTCCAAACGGGAACTTTCCCTAATCTAAACATGCTAAGTAAGATCCACCCAGGGCTATATAGCAGCAAATGCCCGTGGCGCGAGGACAAAGCCACTTAGTTCATACAACATTTAGTGAAAAGAACAAATGCGGCTGCAATAAACAAAATCCCGAGTGCGGAGCAATGGGAGAGGATGCTTTCCAGCGAGGATCCGGCGGTCCAGGCAGGACTGGTCCGGAAAGCCTACTTGGCGGCAAGACTCAGTGAGGCCCTGGGCTAGGGGCCCCGACCCTGCCACAAGAGCCACAGACCACGTCAAAAGATGTGAAGAGTGGCTCGACACCGAGACCCACCCATATATTACTATGAATAAAGTTGCTACCACCACAGATACTGCGCCATTTCTTTTCGCCCAAAACCAATTAATATTATTATTACGTTCACTCCCTCCTTTATTCCTTCTTTTACGGCGCGGTTCGTGTGTCCATCGAGATATGTGAGACAGTTACTGTGCTTTGCGCGCTCGCCGCGCCATCTCGTATGATGTCACACCACGCGGCTCGCCACTGCTGCCGTTTGGTGTGACGTCGCACCGCGTTCCTCGCCGTTGCGCTCGCCTCCGCTCGCTTCGCCAGCTGCGTCCCATGCCTAATAACATGTGGCTTTGAAAAGGAGAGCTCGCGTGCGCCGCAACCTCTGTTGTGTCGCCTTTATTGCGACAACATAGCTAGGCAACCAGACTAACCTGGACTTGCAATCAACTTTAACCAAGGCTCACCATGCAATGCGTCAGCTTTCGCTACGTATATCCTGGCGGAGCCGATCTAAGCCACTGCCAATTTTCTCTCTCTCTCTCTCGCTTCCTAGTCACTACTGTGCATGCGCCACTAGTAGCACCGAGCCACGGGTGTTCCGCCGCTGCGCAGCGCCTTTCCTTTCCTGAAAAAAATATATACATATAATTGATTTTTGGGGAAAGCAAATAGCGCAGTAGCTGTCTCGTATATCGTTGGACACCTGAACCGCGCCGTAAGCGAAGGGATAAAGGAGGAAGTGAAAGAAGAGAGGAAGAAAGTGGTTCCGCAGGGGTGGGCTCTGTAAGATTTTCGACCACATGGGGATCTTTAACATGCACTGACATCGCACAGCACATTGGCGCCTTAGTGTTTTTCCTCCGTAAAAACGCAACCGCCGCGGTCGGGTTCGAACCCGGGAACTCCGGATCCCGGGTTCGAACCCGACCGCGGTGGCTGCGAACTTTCAATTTTCTGTTTTCTCTTTCTCCTTCCCGTCCCTCCTTTATCCCTTCCTTTACGGCGTGGTTCGGGTATCCACCGAGATATGTGAGATGGTGTTACTGTGTGATTTCCTTTCCTGAAAAACCAAACAAAACAAGGGAGCCGACGGCGTTCATGGAGTTCATTGGCGTTGACAACTTTGCAAAGACCGTTCATTTTCAAGAATTGAAAGGCGCACAACCGGCTTCGTGGGTCAGCGGTGACCTCAATCTGGGTTTCGCTTTGCATATCCTGGATAAGCTGGGCTAACCCACATTAGTTTTTTGAAATTATAAATCTACAAACGTCTCCAAAATTAATCATGTATGGACTACCCCCTCCTAAGAATAAACATGCTAGCTTAAATAAAAACTGACCTGATGTATATCGGTAACATGTTATGTGAAATGTAGGTGTACCCAACACCTGCCGTTTTCGCGAACAAAGAGTGGTGCGTCAAGACACTAATTTTTTTAACTATTCTCTTGAGCAATGCAGCGTTGCGGCTCTCTTCTAAAAGGTGACCACGTAGTCCATTTCGGTTTTAACTTCATCAGTCTGAACCAATCAGGGTAAACTTTTTAATCAACTTCGATGAGCAACAAATGCGTATTTACCAGCCGGACGAACATCAACATAGCAAGAAATAACCACGTCCTTCAGGTAAGCTCAGAAAAAAACCTGGATTGAGTTGGCCTTTGGCACCCTTCTTTAGATTCCGTTCAAAAATCTTAAGACGATATAAGGAAACATATCAGAAAAAATTATTAAACCTGATCTTACCTCTCACTTACGAAGGAAACATAGAGACATCAAACCAGTAAACTGTACAGCCGATCGCTTCCAGCATTCTTCCTTAGTTCTGTGAGTTGGCGACTCGTAGAAGCAACCAGATGATATTTTTATCCATACAAATTTGGTAGCGTTTAAAAAGTCTTAGCACAATACGTGTTTTCAGGTTCACCAGTGCATAATTACCCTATGCTCTTTTGTTCTTTATCGTTGCGCAAATTTCGGGAGTTTTCCTCTACGAATACTGAATATTAATTCTTTCTGTTCCGCGTAATTTGAAGTCGTATTTTTTTATTCTCTAACCGTATGCGTGAATGCATCCTTTTATGCAGCACAGAAAATACAACTGAGTCATATGTTTTTTGTACGTAGTAATTTCTTTATTCCCTCTTTATAACAGTGTTTGAATGCTACTACAACATGTTTGCGCTATAAAAGTACAAACAAAAACAAATATATGTAGTTTGCGTTCTTTTCCAGAAATTCACCTCGTCTCTATTTTCTTATGCACCCCTTTTTCTCGACCGATAGAAGGAACCTGTTTCGCTCCTGCGCCTTTGTTTCTTCTGTATTTCTGTATACGGGGCCCAATATTAATTTATTATCAAGTAGTATAATAGCTACATTCTAACGCTGTACAGTTCACCTCTGGTTTGCAGTAAAAGACCTGTAGCTGGCTTTTTGCCCAACTGTATTAGCTAAGTCGCATCAACATAAGCTGCACGCAAGGTGTTCTATAACAGGTAGTTTTGTGGTCCTTTAATGCGGTTTTGGGACCAGGAGATCGTCCTTTTTGTTATTATGCCAACAAGTTTCATATGCTAAGCTCCTTGCATATTTTTCTCTCTGGAACCTGCCGAATCCATCATGCCTGCCTTGGGGAGGAATGCCTTCTCAGGCACATGTGCCTTGCGGCCTTCTTCCTGGAGTGTGCGCATTTCGGTCAGTTTTATTAAGTTCAGTTCAATGAAGAAGCTCGATTGAGTAGAACTGAGTGGCTGGTCCACGCCCTGCGCATGATAGGTAAGAAAGGCCGTCAGACTTTAGAAGCTGGGTAGCGTTCTTATTTTTGGAAAAAAACCATTGCGTCAATTCCTTAATTATAGTGGCCATGCTGCGATGATTGAATCTTCGTCTCATATAAGGCCTTTCTGTATCAGGGATAACTTCTGCGTTGTTAAATGCGCCGGCAATGATGGCATAGCGAAACCATTGTTGGTCCCTGTTAAAGTGGCTGCACAGTGCTCTTCAGAAAAACCTCGCCATCCACGTAAATACGTGCCCTATTTGAAGCGAACTGCATCCTCGTCTTCTGAAGAACCTCCGGACGTCCTCCAACCGTCTGACGCCTCCTGGGAACCATGCATGAGTGCAGCTGAGCTGGGCACTGACGCTAGGCTTAGTGCCTCCGCTGCCACGCTGGCGGAGGTAGCTATGCCGGCGTCTCTCGTGGCATCACCTGCCACGCAGTCGACACCTGATCAGCAGCGCCAGGTCCAGCTTTGTGCTCCCGGTTTATCGGCAGATGCACTCCCCCTGCCTTCCCAAAATGCCGGACTGCTCGTGACTGATTTGCCACCAGGGCACATGGCCATCAACTCTGCACCACCGGATGGGCCTCAAACCATACGGCATGATGAACAGGGCATACCAATGAACTTATCGGCACCTGTACCCATGCAAAAGTGCGCTCGCGCATCTCTCAAGCGTCCCTCAAACGACAGCAAACCGATTTCACCTTCGGCAAGTGATGGCTCCCAAGGTAAGCGCACTTGTCTTTCGATCGAGAACTCGATGGAGCCTACACAAGGGTCATCTTCTTACAAAGTAACCATTAAATCACTGGCCAACAAAAGCCTCACGGATATACTGCAAAAGATTTTACAAGCTAACTTGGACACGTGCCTCGGAACCAAAGGTTTTCGGGGCTTCCCTGCCAGGACAAAGTCCAACGCCATTGCAGTGTGGCTTCCGACTGTGACTGCCGTAGAACGGCTGCCAACGCTCACCAGTATTTCACTACAAGCGAAATCTCTGTGCCAGTACAAGTGTATTTAGTTGAAGGCTCCGACTTGCAGCGCTGCGTCGTCTACAACGTCGATATCACTGAGGATCAAGCTGTCCTCCAGCGTGAGCTCTACTGTCCCACGCACCGTGTCATCCAGGCCCGACGCATGGGAAAGGGACGCTCTTGCATAGTCACCTTGCAAGGCGCCTCTGACACTACCAGCCCGTCTGTATTATTATGGCTGTATTTTACGGCCTCGGCCATATAAACCGAGTTCGGTATATTGCTATAACTGCTTCCGTGCTGGACATATGCGCAAATCCTGCCCCTTCACTGCTGCCAGTGAAAGTACATCGGTAAGGAAAGTGGCTTATCGATGCAGCCTTTGCAAATCCGACGACCACGAGATAACATCTCCAAGCTGTCCGACAAAACAAAAGGCAACACAACAGGCTCGACGTCGAATGCATTGGCCAATACAAGACAGTACAACTTCATTGCAGACATCCAATCGGTTCGCAGCTCTCCAGTGGGATGACGACGAGTGGTCAGAGCTCCCTGAGCACACCTCGCATGATCCTTCAGCTCAACAGTCTTTTAACGGTACTGTGCGAAAAGAACGCATCCGAAAACAGCCAGCAAAGCAGTGCAGTATGCCTTAACTCTCGCAGGACGATATGGTCGCAGTCGACGAACAAATCGCACGTCTTTTAGCGGAGGTCACCAAGCTCCGGCAACACCGTGAACTGCTCGCTCGACCTAGACGGGCAGCGGAATCATCTGCCGCATCTATCAATGGCGCAGCAACATCACCTTCCTGCCGCTCACCAATGTCATATCCTGCTGCCTCTTCCCAGATTACCGAAATGCCACTGGACAACTCTGCGACTTCTTTGATCCGGTTTACGGTCAACCAGTTGTCCAACCTCACGACCGTGATTCTACAGCGCTTGGGCTAGTAACTAGAAATGGCAAGTTCCAGTCGTGCTCGTGTGCTGCAGTGGAACTGCAGAGGCGTTTCCACGAAGGTGGGAGAGCTCAAGACCCGACTACAAATTCACAAGCACCAGGTATGGGCCATGCTGCTATCGGAAAGAAACGCCTTGCCAACGAATAAAGGCTTCAGTGCCTACATGTCTCCTTCAATGATAGACCGTCGTGTACAAACTGCTGCTCCCCCGGGAAAGGCGGCGGTGTATGTGGACTCACGTTTTCCGCTTGCACGTCTTGCTCGCGAAAACTGGTGCACGTCGTATCAAGAGGTAGTGGCAGTGGCTGCGAAACTTAAGAAGGGAACCGTTGTGGTCGTTTCATTTTACGTTAGACAAGCCGGTGGGGCTTTCTCCCGTATTAATATTGGCTCGTTAACAAGTGTCCATCGGCAGTATCCCGGGTGTCCGATTTCATTAGATTTGTGCGGTAGCATTAGATTTGTTTCTACAGCAGCTCTGCGACCGCTGCCCAGAACCTACAGTCATCTGCGGTGACTTCAATGCCCATCATGCCGTTTGGGGTGACCGGAACACCGGCAAACTTGTAGAGGTTATTGACAGTTTGGACCTGTGTGTTGGCAATGACGGAAGCTCCACTTTTTTCCGGCCTCCAGCCTCAGCGACAGCTATAGACCTGACACTGCATTCACCTGACGTCCGCGTGAGTTGGTCAACAGCACCCGACCACATGGGAAGTGATCACTATCCGAGTTTTGTGTTTGCTGCCGACTTTCGTATGCATGCTCCTAAAATTAGCAACGTGGTCAACTGGGACAAGTACAGAAAGCACCTAGAACGTGTTTCTGGTGATGTTGTTGACAAAATGATTTCTAGTAAGCTAGCAGCAACTACGGCGGTCAAGTTACCTGATCATTTTCCGGCCCGGATTTAAAACTCAGGAACCTTTGCGCAGCGAGAAGGGCGGAGCGCCAACTCGTGCGGAAGAAGGACGACAGGCAACTGAAGACGACCTTCAATAGGCAGAATTCTGCTATTAGACGGCACACGAACAAGCTGTACAGGTCGAAATGGGCCTCATTCTGTGCTAGTTTGACTGTGTCCTCACCGATAACGAGAATATGGCGAGTTATTGGCTGCCTTGCTGGAGAATCTCGCCCTTCGAAGCCTTTTGAAGCTCTTGCAATACGCAAGGGAAAGCCTATTGCGTGCTTGGCAGAGGAAGTTGCAGACGCACTCGTACGCGCTGATTCTGGAATAGATATATATTCACCATCTGCTTCCTCCAGGTCTATCATGGACGTCCCGTTCACGCTTCGTGAGCTTCAGACTGCGCCCAGTGGCCTGCGGCGCCGGTGTTCACCAGGTCCCGACGGCATCACCAATCAAATGCTGAATAATCTGCCCTTGCAACTCAGAAAGGAGCTCCTCAACTTCATCAATCGAGTTTGGGAGACTGGCGATGTTCCTCCATCATGAAAGGTGGCACATGTAGTTCCGGTACTGAAGCCTGGCAAAGCCATGAATGACCTTGCCTCGTATCTTCCAGTGTCATTGACCTCCTGTGTAGGTAAGTTAATAGAGAAGCTGGTAAATGAACGCTTATCATGATGGCATGAGGACAGCAAGGCACTGCCATCCTGTATGACAGGATTCCGCCGAGGTCTTAGTGCCCAAGATAGAGTCTTAGACTTGATCAGTCACATTGAACACCAGAGAGCTTTCGGCCTTTCCACTTTAGCCATTTTTCTTGACGTTGCGAAAGCTTACGACAACGTGCTTCAGAGCTAATTCTAAACAGTTTGCAAGACATGGGCATACAGGGCCATATGTAAAGATTCATTTACAAGTTTATAAGTGATCGCGCGGTTCGTGTACGGTTAGGGAGTACGTTAAGCACCGAAAGGGTTCTGTCACAAGGTGTGCCTCAAGGAAGTGTTCTTCCCCCACGCTCTTTAACGCCGTAATGGCTGGCCTACCCGATCAGTTGAAAAAAAGTTGCAGGCAAGTGCGTATGTCACTTTATGCTGACGACATCTGTATTTGAATTATTGGCTACCAACACAAGCGATTAGCCATGATAGCTTGACAGGCTATACTTTCGGCACAAGCTTACCTTCAAGGTGTGGGGTTGTCTCTGTCAGTGGACAATTTCGGCTTTATTCTGTTTCCAGGTGTAGGAAGACGTCAAGCGCGGTTGAAGATAGACCTCGGTTACTCTTGCATCCATCAATTCAATCACACGCGTTTCCTGGGCGTCATTATCGACTACCGTCTACAGTGGCGAAAAGCTGTAGACGCGATTGTTTCATCTATATCTTCTCGTCTCAATGTGATCCGTAGAATTGCACGTGAGCAATGGGGAAACCATCCTTCTTCAATGGTCAAACTTCATGAAGCGCTGGTGGTCAGCCGGATAATATATCAATTACCTTTAATTTCCCCCTCGGCACCACAACTTGAGCGTCTCGAAGTTGTCCACAGAAAGGGCCTAAGAAGATCCATTGGAGTTCCCCAGGCGGCTGCGAATAAGGCAGTACTTCAAGAGTCCCTATCGAAACCTCTTACCCTTATCGCTTCTCAGAGACTATTAATGCATCTTGACCGCTTAGGAGAGACGGCAGCTGGGCGATCCCTTCTCCAGCGGCTCTGCTAGAGATATGAGTCGAAGGCTTACTTGGCACTCAATACTCTTAGTTCTTTAGGCATTAATGTCCGAAGGCAAAGGAAACGGTTGAAACCCCCCTGGTCTTTTCCGACCCTCGACTGTAAGGTCACAATTCATGTGAGCGCAAAGCTCAGCTCTCCTTTGGCAGCAACGCGTTCGCTTGTACTGGAATACTTGGATACAGAGTATGCCTGCCATCTTCAAATTTTCACGGATGGGTCTGTGGACAAGGTCAAACAAGCTAGCGCAGCGGCTTTTTACATTCCTTCTTTGGACTGTAAGTGGTCCGTACGCAGTACTGCTGTTGTGTCCTCCTCAACGGCGGGAAGTGTTGCTATTGAGGCGGCTAATACGGAAGTTAGAGCTCGGATTCCCTACTGATGCCTTGTCTCTAAGCTCTCTGCGCTTGGTGCAGAATCTGCACAGCAGAGGCTTTACTCTACATTTCCAGTGGGTGCCCTCTCACATAGGAGTCAACGGTAATGAGGTGGCATACAGTCTCGTCCATAAAGCTCTCTCAAGGATTCCATCAAAAAAGTACCTCCAGATGGGAAACGTGTCTGCAGGAAAACGGTGCTCGATCACTTCAGTACCCTGTGGAGTGCATCCCACAAGCCATGTGTGACCAAGGGACTGAGAATATCTCAGGCGACCCTTCTACATCGAATTCGCACGGCCTCTGTCCGCACTCCTGCATGGATGCATAAGACCGGCATAGCATCGTCTCCGCTCAGCTCTTTATGTGGTGCGTGCGGGGATATCGAACATTATATTATGTACTGCCCAAAGTACAACGTGGAAAGGCATGTGATGTTCGCTTCCTTCAAGAAGACAGGAACCCGTCACAGCACTGTGCAGGATATTGTCTACCCGAGTGGACACCAGACATGCAGAAGGGAGGCTGCACGCCTTCTTTTAACATTTCTGCAGAGCACGGATGTTGTTTTTAAATGGTGAGAGCAGGAACGGACTATGGCCTACTGTGATTGAATGTGTGCGTAGATGTTGTCTTCCGGAGTGGACTACTTTATACTGTGAGTGAATGTGTGTATGGAATGTGGCACTACAATGGCCTATGTTCTAGTGTGACTGAATATGTGCATAGATGGGGACTTCTGGAGTGGACTGTGATGTGAACTGTGTGGATTGATTGTGTGCATAGATGGTGACTGCGGGAGAGAATGTGTGCTATTATAAGAGACTGTGCGCTTAGCGGGGTAGATGCGGCATTGTTAATATCGAAGGGGCGCTGCGGTGGAGCAATTGCTGGCAGACAAAGCAAGGCTAACCCCACCTGTAGCATTCAACACCTCAACCTCAACCTCAACCTCCGATTTCAGACGGAGGCGACTTTAACGCCTCTCACCAGGATTGGGGGTACCCCACTTCAAGCCCTCGTGGCCGGCGTGTGCGGGACGCTTTCACGGATGCCCAATTTGTGCTGCTCAACCATCCTGGGACAGCAACACGGACAGTGCGCCAAACTCGCAGTGCTTCCTATGCTCCAGAATTGACATGGTGGTCAGGTCCGGGTACTGCCTCCTGGCACATGGAGGTAGACTTCTGGGGAAGTGATCATCACCCTTTCATGATCGGTCTTCACACCTCAGATTTCAGACCTTTACGTTACAAATGTACTGTGATCAACTGGGGCAGTTTCCATTCCTGTATGGACAATCTCTCCTCAGATTCTTCGCCAATCCTTGTTGAGCGCATACAAACAGCGCTCAACAGTGCTACAAATACCACCTGGACTGATGTTGGTCGACCGGCACCAGACCTCGGCCTTCTTAACTTGTGGGTGGCACGCCGTCAAGCCGAGCTGGCTGCTACGAGAGACCCTACTTCGTCGCAGGCACTTATGCGATTGCAATATCTTATAGCTAAGGCATGCAAATATGAACGCGACCTCTCTCGGCGGCAGTGGAATGCGTGGTGCGAACAATTTTCTGCAAAATCCTCGAATGCCTCTCTCTGGCGAACATTCCGTACAGTGGAACGCGGTCGCCGTACGACTGACGCAGCGGCAACCACACGTTTCGCGGCTAACTTGTCGCCATATGATTTTGCCAAAGAAGCAGCGCGAAAGTTCTTCCCGAAATACGATGCTGTGCCTTCTTCATCCGCTAGTTTAAATATGGCAGGCATCCCAGCGCATGTATATCAAATGCCGCCTGAGGTCGACGTAGATGGAATTGCGTGTCCATTCTCTATGCCTGAGTTGCTGGCTGCGATAGATGATGCGAAACGGAAAACAGCGCCCGGCCCGGACAATATTCAGTACGAGGTGTACAAGAACCTGAGTAGCGCTGCACTCCCTCAACTACTTGACACCATAAACAAAGTGTGGTTGGATGGCGTAGTGCCCGAGAGCTGGAAATCCGCTGTCGTGATTCTTATCCCGAAACCAGGAAAGCCTCCGAAGGACCTCGCCAACTTGTGACCTATCTCCTTAACTCCTATGCTGTGCAAGCTGGCGGAGAAAATGCTAGCCACACGACTGTCATGGTGGCTAGAGCATCACGGTTTTTATCACCCAGCAGAAATCGGCTTTCGTCCATATATTGGTACAAAGCATGGGTTGGCTGTCTTAGCATATCCAGTTTTGTCATCTACCCGTAGACGCAATGTGCGTACCGTTTTAGCAATGCACGTTGAAAAGGCATATGATAACATCAGTCATGCAGCCATTCTGAACTCCACTGACATGCTTCATCTCCCTCTGAGAGTGCGTAGTTTTGTTCAATCATTTTCGGAAGGCAGACAATTTGCAATACGCCTCAGCGGCGAAGCGTTGGGATCATTTGTCCCTCTCTGCGACGTGCCCCAGGGATCAGTATTGTCGCCGACGTTATTTAATATTGTATTCATCCCGCTGGCTTGGCGCACATGACATCCGTGACATAAAATTTCTTCAGTACGCTGACGACATAACGGTGTGGAGTACTCATCAAGATCTCCGTACTCAGGAGGCTGCCCTTCAATCTGTCTTGGATGTTACCTGTAATTACGCATCATCCATCGGACTTCAGCTATCCGTGCATAAAACAACATACACGTCAGTCGCCAACGGTGGGGACTCCGCAAACTTGCTGTACGTCCAATCCGCCTTTGTCTATCAGGAACCCCACTACAGGAAAGTCCGAGATTAAAAATCCTTGGCTTAATGATTCACCAATCAGGATCAGCGACTGCATGATTTTCTCAGGCAAAAAGGCAAGCAATTCAGACTTTGGGTTAGATTAGAAGAATTGCCCCTAAAACTGGTGGAGCAGGCTCGTTCGTTGCACGGCAATTGGTGAGGGCAGTTCTGCAGCCACTTATTGTTTATCAAGCCCTGTTTCAACATCTTACAAGAGCCCAATGGGATCGCCTTGAAGCCGTGAACCGAGAGGCTATGAGGACCATTACGTGCCTTCCACGTATCACACCGGTCATAGCTTTACAAGAGAATGCGCAGCTCAATACCATTGATGAGCTGGTGCTGCAGCGCCGTGAAGCGCGCAGCCTTAAGGCCAGTCTATCGCACTCCACGCATGCGCTGAGGACGTATGCAACGTAACACTCCATTCTTCAACCGCCAACGCCAGTTGTTCCCCCATGGAACTTTGTACAGCTCAGCGACAACAAGCCAACAGATAATCGTCGGCCAATATCTGCGCATTCGGCATCATTGCTTCGCCAGAAATTTGAGGAACAAGATGCTTGCCTGCCTGAAGGATCCATTGTCTACGTAGACGCAAGTATACAAGACTGCAAAGAAACAACAGCTGTCTACTGCCCGTGCAGACCTGCCCTGAATCAAACCTCTTGGTGTCAGCTAACGGAACCCCCTTCGTCCTTTTGTGCTGAGCTCGTTGCAGTTCAAGAAGCACTCTGCTCTGTGGCCGACTTAGCTATGCTACCTGCGGCCCGCGTTGTAATTCCGCACCGACGCCCTTCAAGTTGTCCGGTTGCTACGACGTGTTAGCCTCTGTCCCACGATATGTCAGGACATCCACCGGCTCGCGGCACGCATCCCGCAGCCAGTACGTATTGAGTGGGTCCCACGAGATCGGCTGACCTATCAAAGGCAGGCAGATTTAGCGACCCGCCTTGCGAATCCAAACTCATCACCGCCTCGGCTCCTTCATTTGGACAATTTTACCCTCCTTTCAAAAAGAAAGGAACTCCTCCGGCGCCGCACAAGTGCTCTCATCCCTCCGTGTGCGGTAACCCTCCCCCGCGGTCTTATCCGTGGAGAGGACGTTGCGCTTAGGAGGATCTGGGTCGGAGTTGCCCTCACACCAGCCATGACTCAGAAGTGGCCTCAGTACCGAGAATTGTTTCCTCGGCTAGGGTGTCCGGTATGTAAACACGAGGACATTGAGGCCGACATTCTTCACTTACTGTGGGACTGCCCAGCTCTCAAGCCTACAAGGATCCGGCACCTGATGGCAGCAGGTCTTTCACCAAGCAACGCTTCTTTATACATTGCCTGGACGCGGGGACCGTACCATCGTTCTCCACTGGACTTCATCAAATCAGCTAACCTTTTTCCATTCATTTAGATCATTCATCAAACCTTCACCCATCAATGATGCCGTGGGGCAGTAAATTTCGCTTTCAAAAAAAAAGAAACCATTGTTAGGTGGGCGTTGCAAATAGGGCACGTTTGTTCGCTATGAACTGCTTTTAGTCTCCAAAACTTCGCAGTTTTCTATACGAGCGTAAATTGCAGCGTATTAAGTACAAAAATAGTAAGGTTGCGTATGCAAAATTAGATTTTATGTGTTCTTTGTTGTTCATCGAAGCCGGTGTAGCAAGTAGGAACAAAATATGCTTAAAACAAAAGAGAGCTTTGGTTCGAGTTATAGTCAGTAGCGAAGCGCACTGCCAGCATTTAACGATTGAATTTCCTTCTTTCCATAATGCTTTTTGGTTACTGCTAACGAACGGCTCGCCGCTGAACTTTTCTCGAGAGAAGCATATCCTGTAGAACGTTAGAAAGTTGTGTTAATTAAAAGCAGCCGCATTTGTCCTGGCACCGAAAGATATGTTCGGCGTTAATAAATTTCCAATCGTACATTAGTGGAAGCAGAGTGGGAAAACAAGATAAAGGAAACACGGGCTTGCGACAATGCAGCGTTAAAAACCCGGCGCTGTGTCACGGAGCAGCCTGCAAGAAAACCAGGTTGCGAGCTTGGCTTAGGAATTTGAGGAGCACCAGACTTGACCGTTTAATTACTGCTTGTTACCAACGGTCGTATCGTCTCTTAAACTTCGAGCATCCCACACAAAATCTCTTCAGTACAAGGTCCAGAGAGCGGATTGTATTGCTTGTGGTCCTTATAAGTTTATTTCTTCTCTGAAAGTCTTCCGGCTTGTTCAGATACACTGACGCAACCAGCACTCTTCTCATTACTTCGTGCCAGTGACCTACTATACAATATTTTCCGTAAATATATTTGCACTAATGTACTGGCACTCATTTGCTAATGAGACTTGGCAACATATATGCCAGACAAAAAATAGCGCAAGCTAGCTGGCCATTTTTCTGCATAACAGCTGAACAGAGCCTACAGCGCAGTTTTCGCGTTAATTAGTCGTGTGCAAA
Organism: Amblyomma americanum; assembly: GCA_030143305.2. NCBI lineage: Eukaryota > Metazoa > Arthropoda > Arachnida > Ixodida > Ixodidae > Amblyomma > Amblyomma americanum. The sequence goes on from JARKHS020027004.1 coordinate 42,855, forward strand.
TAAATTAGGCAGCTAATAAGTTTCGGCAAGTTGGTCAGACATGCCAAAGGGAGCAAAGGCGCAGTATGAAGCAACGAGGACAGCAGGAGAGCACACATACACGTACATGCCACAATTTGCAACTTTGTTGTTTCGCTGCCACTAAATTCTGCGTAGTGGCAGCCAAACAATAAAGTTCTAAGTTGGAGCTTGTGTGTGTGTGTGCTCTAATGCTGTCCTCGTTGCTTGATGCTGCGCCATTCTTCGCTTTAGCCAATAAACTACTTTCCTACACTGCGAGCACTGAGTCTAACTATATGGTGAGTGCTTTCGGAAGCACTGAGAACCTTATTCCCGCTCTGCAGCTCGTTCTCATGTTTTTGGCTTTCACGATAAGAACATGAGGGGTATGTGCGGCTAAGCTTCCGCCAGACAGGAGTACACTACGGCAAGATGTGATCGTACTTGCTTTGCACCAACGATAGTAATCTAAGAGAGTTGAGGATGAATGAATTAATGGCCCGAGCCATTTGCAGCACTGCCGAGTTTCCTCCTCTCATTGAAACCTGAGCAAACGTTTAGAAATAAGCTCTTCTCTACACTTTTCAACGCTTACGGAACTCACTGAGGCAATGTGTACGCCGCATTTTGCTGGTAGCTAAACATTTCTCAATGCTCGCTACGAAGCTGCCCTCTTGAACCCCATGTGCAATCTCAGGCAGGTGAGACTAATGCGTCAAAGGATGGAACGCCAAGCTACTATAGGGCATACTGCATATATACTACATGGAATGAAATGTAGCAGCTGCAGAGATAGTGTTTTCTCGCAATGTACTGATGAACTAAACGCCACCGAACACATAGAGAGGCGAAAACGCCGACTGAGTATTGGAGACTCTGCCCTTCTGAACACTGAAAAGTGTGAGAATCAGTCTCTCCAAACCTTGCGAATGGCGTGTAGCACTGGCTGTATAAATTTCCGCTGCTAGGTAGAGTATTATTTCGCCCTCCGTCGCAAATGAAAATCAGGAAAAGCAAGGAAATAATTTTAGGAACAAACTAGAACGCACGGCGGACGTCAGTTACAATACACTTCCGTCTAATTCCGTGGATACCTTCCTGAACTTCACTGTGCCCTATTCAGTTAGCAGAATCTGAAAGTTTGCGGCAAGGCGCGTTCGATGACATTTGCAAGATTATGACTTGGAAGTTTTTGAAGCGAAAAAAATTATTTTTTCAATGCCCTGCTGAGCGACAAACTGCGGTTCTTTATTTCCGCAGAGAACAGAAACTGAGCGCTAAAAGCGCGCTCGGTGCCTACGGTGCCGAGTTGTAATTGCCCCATTTTAAAACGCCATGCTGTTATTTTTTCTCCGCTGTTTGGTGCAGGGGTGGCGCTGCAGTCGCCGACGGGAGCGGACGTGCTTCTCATCGGCTCCTGCTATTATGCCAATTAACGCACTGTTAATTTACTGTTACCGCAATATAATTTGTACCAAAGTGTGCGCAAAGATGCGGGGCATCTACCGCTACCAAATTTTACCAAGCGGTGCGTGATTTTCTCGATTTACGAGGACTTTTCTCTGGTGCGGTGCGGACTTTTCGCAAAGCCTAACATAAGCCTACCACGAGTACGGCCACCGGTGGCGACGGGCTCGGCCTCTAGGCCTAACCCGGCGACGAGTACGACCGAGATGGCGTTCGAAATGGAAGTGGCCACGTCGATGGGAGACAACATGGCGTCAGCGCCGAGCATCGGCAGTCTCGGCGTGCGTACGTGCATTGAAGTTCACGGAGAGGACATTACACCGGAAGAAGCCAAAGGCTGGTCGGCCTCCGGCAAGCGCATCAAGCAGATCATGGCCGGCAAGGAAAACGGTGAGTCCGCCGCCATTACTCGCCAGTCTAGACCCAAGACTAGGACCAGCTTTGCTAAGAGAGTTGCAGCCTCGGGAACGAAAGCGGCGAGGATGCCGATAGACATGCCGAAAGAAGACACCAAGATAGTCATGAGACCACGTGGAGGTCTCAACGTAGCGAGAACTGAGGTTTCAATAATTATGTCGGCCGTCATGACGGCGGCTCGAGTAACGAAGGAAGAAGCCAAAGCAGACACCATCTGCACGAACGCCCAGCAAAACATCATCGTGGTCAGCACCCCGGACGAGAGGCGTGCCACGCTGTACTCTAAGGTCAGAGCCCTTAACATAGGAGACAGGACATACGAAATCAGCGCCTACCGAACGGCGCCGGACGGCACGGTCAAGGGAGTCACCCGAGGCATAGCCGTAGACGACACCCCGGAGGAGATAACCGAAAACATCGTGAACCCGCGCAACCCCCTAGCAGGGGAGGCGCACACAATCGGCAATACAACTACGGTGATAGTACTCTTCGCAGGACAGAATGTACCGAACTACGTCAAGTATGGCGCGATATTAGTCAGGTGCGGGCTTTACCGCAAGCACTTTGACGTGTCAGACATTGCGGCAAGGTCGGCCATAGAAGAGACGTATGCCCGAATCCCAACATCAGAGTGTGTTTCGGCTGCGGAATCGTGAACCCCAGCGAGGATCACAAACACGAATGCAAGCCCAAGTGCAAGCTCTGCGGGGGACAGCATCCAACGGGCGAGAGGGAATGCAAAAACAAGTACAAGATGCCGAACGTGGTCAAAAAAAGGCAATGGGAACGCAAGATGGAAGCCATGCAGCAACAACCGGATCCGAAAAGCTTTTCGCCGCTGCGAGCGCCATCTGCCGAAAGACCCCGCAAGGATTCGAGGCAGCGCGACAGCAGCCGCAAGAGGGACAACAGCAAGGGAGGCAGGAGCGCCAGCCGCCACAGACCGTCGCAGTCGAGGGAGAGAGTCGCCTGGGCCGAAGCAGTCAAAGCAAACATGGCAGAGAAGAGACAACCACCAGCGCAAAACGCCGCGAAGATCCAAGCAGAGAACGGGGTGGTAAAAACCCTGAGACGAGAACGAGAAGCTAAAGCGGAGAATCGCCGAACAGGGCGCAACCATCAAGGAAATCGACGAGAAGCTAACGACATCAATTGCGATGCAGCAACAGCAGCAGCTGCTGCCGAAGCCCGCACAAGAGAGGAAACAGGAAGAGATAACCGAGGACGAGCCAGAGGTAGAGGTGAACCCATGAGCCACGAAAGCGGCGGGACCACCTCCCTAGAGGAGAGCCATAGAGGGCGCCAAGTAACGAATGATAATGGAGAGAATCGAAAAACAGGACGACAGACTCGACCGTCTTGAGGCGACCAGCAAGGTAACCAACGAACGCTTCACTGCGCTCGCGCAAACGATTCAGCAGATGACGACGAGCATACACAGCACGATCCAGAACATGATGGCGCAGATGCAGGCACAGCTGCAGACGCAGATACAGGCACAGCTGCAGACGCAGATACAGGCACAAATACAAGGTATGGAGGCACAGATCATCGCCAAACTGCAGCAGTTATGGACGGGACAGCACGTACAGCAGCATCCACACAGCCAGTGAGAAACCTCTTGGTCTGGCATTGGAACTGCGACGGCTTTACCGGCAAGAGAGCGGTGCTGCAGCAACACTTGCAGGAACTAACTAGGAAACCAGACGTCATGATGATTCAAGAAACACACAGCGAAGAGACGCCGAGACTACCGGGCTACCAGTCGCACGACAGCCCGCCGAGCAAAAGGGACACGTTGAAGGGCAAGGGCAGAGGGTATGCACCTTCGTCAGGAAAGGGATCACCTTCATGGGACACGAAATGATCTGCAGAAGCGCCATCGAACACTGCACGGTGGAAGTAATCACGGGCAAGAAGAGGAAGGAGAGCACTTTCCTGGTGAACGTCTACAGCAATCCGTCCCACGGACAACAGAGGTTCAAGGCACTATTCCACAAGGCGACTTTAGTCGCGGGGAGCAATACGCTCCTAGTGTACGGAGACTTTAACGCTCCGAGCCAAGACTGGGGCTGCCACAGAACGACGGTCAAGCGGAGAGAGCTGATGCAAGACGCCACCGACGTGGGACTGAACCTAATCACAGATCCGGCCTTTCCCATCAGGATCGGCACATCGGTTACGAGAGACACCACACCGGACCTTACCTTCGTCAAAACCGACGGAGGATCGAAAGAAGCGAAATGGAGAAACACGAGCCAAGAGCTGGGCAACGATCACTACATCGCGGAGATCGTCGTACCGCTCGAAGGCCAAGGCAACACCGGCATAAAGAAGCATCGCATTACGGACTGGGACGCCTTTCGAAAGGCGCTACCCGCGGTGCAACTGGGCATTACGGAGATTGAGCAATGGGCGGCCAACGTCATTGAGACGACGGAAAGAGTCACCAAAGAGCTGGAGACTGACGAACGAATAGACAAGATGGACAGTCGGCTGACCAACCTGATAGAAGCCAAGCAGTCCGTAAAGGCGAGTTGGCAGAAGCGACGAAACAACCGAAGTCTAAGGAAGAAGATCGCCGAGCTCAACAGGCAGATCGAGGTTCACTGCAGTGTGCTATGCGCCCAACAGTGGAACGAGGTCTGCAACGAAGCCGGCGGACAGATGCACAAGGGCAAAGCGTGGAACATACTGCGGCACCTCCTCGACGAAACAAAGACCAAGGCCCACCAACACAACAACCTGGCCAGGATCCTACACAAGGCAATCTGTGAACACGGGGAGGATGAGGTCAAGCGACGCTTGGACGCCAAGTACCTACCGACCACCCCAACGGAAAGACACCCGGATTACCAAGGCAACGAGAACGAGACGCTAGATCGAGACATCGAGACGTGGGAAGTCAGAGTTGCCCTGCAGGATCTCAATGGCAGGTCCGCCACGGGTCCCGATCGAGTGACCAACAGAGCACTCAAGAACCTTGACGAAGCGGCCATCGAAACGCTCACGATCTTCTACAAGTGCTGGTAAGAAGGAAGGCTGCCCAAGCAATGGAAAGCAGCCAAGACGATCCTCATCCCCCAGCCTGGCAGGCCACCCAACTTAGAGAACCTCAGGCCGGTAGCTTACAACCACTCAACTCAACTCAATCTCACTCACTTCGTGCGTGGGAAAGGTCCTCGAGCACGTTCTCCTGAACAGGTGGCAGCGTTACCTAGAAGAATCGGAGCTTTACTCAAATACCATCATCGAGTTTCGGAACAAGCTCGGGACGCAAGACGCCATGATTTTAGTGATGAACGAGATCATCGACGATGCGACGGGCACCATGGACAACAGAGCCATACTCGGGCTGGACTTGCAGAGCGCCTTCGATAAAGTAAGGCACTCGGCTATCCTGGCCAAAGTACCCAGGCTAAACATGGACAGGAGGACATACCAGTACATCAAAGACTTCCTGACGGAACGGACCACCGAAATCTGCGCGGGAGACCTGCAGCTCGAAGAGAAGCAGCTGAGCTGGGCAGCGTCGGAACTCCGCAGGGCTCGGTGATCTCCCCGCTACTCTTCAACCTCGTGATGATCGGGGTGGCCAACCGGCTAGAAAGAGTAGCGGGCGTCCGGCACACCATCTACGCCGACGACGTTACGCTATGGGGACCGGGAGGAAGCAACGGACACATCGAGACAACGCTGCAAGAAGCGGTCAACGCCATCGAGGAGCAGCTGGACGGGTCTGGACTCGTCTGCTCCCCGGGCAAGTCAGAAGTGCTGGTCATTCCACCGAAAGGAGCGGGCAGGAAAAGAAAGAATATGGAAATCATGTACGAGCGTCCCAAGATTACGGTCAAGACGGCGGGAGGCCAAGTAATACCGGAGGTCGAGAAGATTCTAGTGCTCGAGTTGCTCATCCAGCGAAACTGAGTAAACGGTGAAACGGTCAACAAGCTCGCGGGCAAAGCGACCGCGGCAATGAGACTCATCAGGAGGGTGTCCAAGAGAAAAGCGGGGATGAAGGAGGAGAGCCTGACTAGGCTTGTTCAATCCTTCGCAGTTAGCCGCATAACGTACGTGGCCGCCTTCTACAACTGGAGGCCGAGCGAACGTAACAAGATAGACGCCTCCATACGCAAGGCGTATAAGGCGGCACTCGGTCTCCTCGGGAGCACGAGCACGGAAAAATTCATGGTGCTGGGAGTCCACAACACACTGGACGAAATAGACGAAGCACAGAGAACGGCACAACTCGATCGTCTCTCTGAAATGAGAACCGGAAGACAGATACTGCGGGACCTTGGCCTCAAGCCGAGGGAAGGCACGCATCAGAAAGACGTACCCATACCGGATAGCATCAACAGAAAGCTCAGGGTCTGCCCGATCCCGAGGAACGTGAAACCCGAGCACAACAAGGAGCGGAGGCTGGCGAGGACCAGGGCTCTCGTGGACCTCCACGCCAGAGAAGAAGGCGCCGTGTACGTGGACGCGGCGGAGAATCGAGGGAGCAGCGACGCATACGCGGCGGTGGTTGTCGGGGCATCGATGAGTACAACGAAGACCGCGGCGAGCGTCCGGACTCGAGAAGCGCACCGGGAGGAGGAGGTGGCCATCGCCTTGGCCGTCTCCGACCCCGGATGCACTACAGTGCTGTGTGACTCTAGAACGGCAGTGAAGAACTACGCCAAAGGTGGGGTATGTAGTGAGGCCGCGCGCATACTGCGCAAGGCCGAAGACATCGAACGCAAAAGTGCTGTGGTGATCAAGTGGTTTCTGGCCCACATGGGCAGTGACGTGTCGGAACGCGGGGACGTGAACCACAACGAGACGGCCAACTCGGCCGCGCGAGAACTAACCAACACCGCGCGGCTGCAAGCACGGCCGACTCGGAGTGTTGGTCGCGGTGCAGTGCCAAGAAAAAGATTACCACCTTCAACGAAATAGTGAAATGGTACAGACTGAACAGACGACTATGCCGCCACCTCACCAGGGGCTTACGCGGAAGGAGGCAGTGTTATACAGACAGTTACAGACGGGGTCCCTGCTCACCCCGGTGCTAGCTAAGCACGTATGTCCGAGTGTGTACGAGAGTGACGTGTGCAGACTGTGCGCGAAGGAGAGAGCCATCGCGGCTCACGTCCTTTGGGACTGTAGTGTAAATCCGCGAGAAGCCAGCGAGAAGACGTCGATCCCGCCGCAGCTAGAGGCTGCAACGAGGCGCTATAATCAAGAGACAACTCAAGGCCGTCCAGCAGGTCTCGGCATCTCTAGAAAGGCAGTGACCGAGCGAAACCGAGGAGAAGGGGGACAGCACCCCCAGGAAGGGGGCGGCGGCCCTCTCGGACCCGCGGAAGTAGCGAGGGACCAAGACCTCGAGGAGCACAACGCACGAGACTGACGTACTGGCCACGTCGCGGTAAAAGCTTGTCCTCTCTGCGTGGAGGGAGCCTAACCGATTCTGCAGGCATTTTCAATAAAGTTGTTCTCTCTCTCTCTCTCTCTCTCTCTCTCTCTCTCTCTCTCTCTCTCTCTCCCGTTTGGTGCAGAGATACGACTATTCACCGTGAACTACGTAGGAGTCATTTTTGAGAGCAGCGAAGGAAAAACGACCACTTTGTTGCAAAATGCACCAATCGGTTCCAATTTGCCACCGGAAAAATTGAAACACGAGATCAGTGGACGTTCCGCTCGTACCGACCTTATTGGGCGCCTGATATGCTGATTTCGATTTTGAGCAAAAAAAAGCACTGGATTTCTTCCCTTTGATGTGCTTTAGAGAAAGGTTTTTTCTCCCTCTGAAAACTGATATGCAATCGTTTGGTTTGTGATTTTAAACTGAACATAAGGCTTAAGCACCATTCATTCATTCATTCATTCATTCATTCATTCATTCATTCATTCATTAAAAGCATGTCACTTCAGTATCAACACAATTACGGTGAATTTTATGCTATTCACGTCCACCCCGGCTGAAGTTTTGCGATTTTTTTTGTTTTTTGATTCCCGTGCTGTCAGAAAACAAAAATGTGCCTGGCTAAACACGCGGTATTTGCTGTCATATATATGCAGATGTTTTGTTCTATATTTGGGCTGCATGATTTTTGCGACCTGTCACAAATGTGTTCAAAATCAAATTCAATTTATTGCTGTCAATATCAACCGAGGAGGCTCAAAAAAAAAGGGGAAGCAAGTTCACTTGATTGCGTTCGAGCTCTCCCTTTTCATGAAATACAGTGACGGCAGAGTTCTATTCTAACAATATGTCACTTACATTTTGCAGAAGGAAGCGAAAAGTATATATTGTACAGAGAGAACCAAGTAAAGCAAGTTACATAATGTCATTTTTCCAGTTAAATAATTCTATCTCAATATGAAAGTAAAATAAAAACAGTATAGCTAAAGCATAGATATACTAGTATAGCTAACAGTATAGCCATAATAGTATGGCTAAAGGCCAGTTGATGCTCAGGAACCTCGTTTACACGTTGTAACATATTCTTCTCGAACGTTTTATACAGCGTAAAGAGTTTTGTCTTTAAATTCTTCAGCCTAACACTGTTTCTTAAGCCACCTTTTAACTAAGCCTGTAAAAAGATAACTAAAGAACACCGAGAAAGCCCTTGCATGGTTACCAGAAACCCTCAGAAACTATCGTACACGTTTTTTTGTGTGTGTGTGCGCAGTGGCTGCCTGAATAATAAGGAGCATGGTTTGGCGGTCACAGACTTCTGACGTGTTACATGGCCGTAATTCATGAGACTTTTATATTCATCGAAGTAAACGGATTTCTATTTTCGTTTCGCGACGCGTAGGAAGAGCTGGAATATGGGGGAATGGTTCAAATGATTCTGTTTACGACTGAAGGCTGTTTATAAGGAGTGAATAGCTCTGAGAACATCCATTAAAGATGCCGTACAGAACAGGTACGCAATAACGCAAAAAGACAAGAGAACAGAAGTGCGACCACAAATCGTTGACAACGTGAAGCAGTGCAGCTTCGGGGCAGCACTTGAGCGCGGTACGCAAAGTAGTATCGAAGAAAACGACCGTGCCGTTTCCCTTCTGGAAAATTAAAGCGGCATGAATTTAGCACAGAGCAAAGCTTTTTGAACGGAAGAAGGAGTCTAGCAGCTCTTATTACACGCGGTCACATTACTTTTATTTTTATTTATTTCTAAGTCTAGTTCGGTTTGCGGTTTTTTCTTTTATACTGCTTTGCTAAATATATTGCTTCAAGGGTCTCTATTTCGAGGAGCAGTCTGGAGCTATTAACCTCTGCACGCAACTTGAAGCTGCGACGAGGTTCGCGTTTCCGACAGATTGATTAAGCGTGATGGCGGTAGTTGGAGGAACAGAGGAAGGTCTGAGAGGAAATAGTTTCATTGTGAGAAAAGCAGGCGGCCGGCGTGCGTGCGTGTGGTGTGTGTGTGTATTCAAAGATGGAAGAGAAAACCTCAGCGACGGCAAGAAGAATAGGGTACCGTCATCAAGTGGACGTACGACGTAGACACAAGCCGAGCAGAGCCATTTAAGGCAATCCTACAGATCCCGTTCATCTATATATACTTTTCACTGGTCAACCTCAATGTTGCGCCAGTTTTTCCCGACAACATTCGTACCAAAATTGTGACGCAACTGTTTGTCGTACAGCATACTGTTTGTCATATGACTTCTCGTTACTTATAGCTTACATATGCCAGTCAAGTTCAGGGATTCGAACCGATGAGATATGCACCTTAAGTTGTGCACCTTCAAAGAGTCTTTACGCCTTCCTGTAAAGAGCCGTTGAGAGGTCCTCCGGTATGTGAAAAAATTACTGTGCCCTTTCCTTTCCACAACAGCCAATTTACATATCAAAATTGTGGTGTAACCGTTCGCCGTACGGCGTTCTGGAGAGTGCCATGTGCGTGCGTGCGTGGGTGCGTGATATGTGCATGTTCGCGTGCGTGTGTGCGTGTGGGTGATATGTGCGTGCGTGTGGTGTGTGTGTTGGTGGGTAACAATGCCCCCGGGCACAGTAATGCTTTGGCATTCCCACCCTTATGGAAGCAGTCTTCAGTGCCACTGCCTAATTTTTTGAAGAGAACAATCTCTTTGACGGCTTTCTTAAACCCGCCGACAAGGCTCCGCGCCGCAGAGAGGTTCCAAGAGGCACAGGTAATAGGGAAAAGTGGGGAACGAACTAGAAAAAAACCGAAATTTTCCTGTAAATATTGAATACCCTGTCAGAAAATATTTCACCAAGGGCTTGATACGCTCGTTAAGGGCTGAAAGAATTGCAAATTGGTTTCTTGAAGTTCTTCAGGAAACACGAAAGCTAAATTCCGCTGTTGGAAACTGCTACTTCGTGAATGAGCTTCTACGTAACAGTTTTTCTTATGGGAAATTTTATCAGCACGTTTCATTTTTATGATTCGCAATGTGCTTGTCACAAAGAACTAGAATAAAGTCATATACGGTATGGTCTGTATGGAACCGACTACCTGCAGGCGTTATTGTGGCATTAAGTCTTACTCTAATAATCAGTGGAAGCCCCAGTTTTTTCATATCTACGCTAGTTAAATGATAGCAAAATATATTGCCGCATTGAGGAGAGAGGAGTGTCTACAATTTATAACCCAACAGCTCCTCATGCTTTATAAGGTGAGGCTCAGTTGTAATGAGCATCAGGAGGGATACGTTAATCACTGCATCAAGTTTTAGCGTGTGATATACTAGGAAGTTCGGTTTTAATTGTGTTAAACCTGAATGGAATTTTTGTAATCTCATGAGAGAACCCAAATTATTGAACGTTTCATCAGTATTGCTGATTTGCACTCGAGCATATTCAGAGTATATTTGTAATTATAATACATTATGAAGCAAATGATACCAACGAACCCGACAAGCGCATAAGGTAGATGGCCCCTGTTGCCGTCTTAGAGTATTTCGCGTCTTAAGTATGACAGATGCGGGGCGCACGTGACACGGCTGCCTGACGTAGGCGTAGTAGACGCCACTGCCTTTGCTGACTTTTGCTCTTACCCTGTTTTTTTATTCTTGCGGTAATACGTCAACTGACGAGCTTTTTTGAATTCACAGGGCTTGGTTAGAAGTCATGCTGCGCTCCATCGCGCTGAAGCGGTCAAAGAAAGTAGCTGTCAGCTTAGCGCATCACAATGTACGCAGTGGGAGCATTGCGCGATATTCGCAGCCACAAACGAAGACGTTTAATGCTCTTCTAACAGTGGTGGCCAAAAACTAGACATGACAAACCCCCTCGACCGGGAGTAAACCCGTACGCTAGTTTTCGTTCAGTACCATCGTTCGCCAGCAAGATGCATCGAAGCGTTGTCTCAGTTTGCATCTCATCTTTCTGAGGCACGATGTGTAAAACTGGTTCGTTTAGGAACAGGCGCAGTTTCTTTTACACCGTCGCACGTCGCAGGCCTGTGGGTATTGCCTCCTTACTTTGACCGTCTCTTATGAGTGGCGCTCAAGCTTATGACAGCCAATATACTGACCTCAGAGGGATACAGACAAGAGACATGGACGCGTCGGCCGCCTGTGGGAACGACATTGAGTTCTAGAAAAAGGAGCAATGTATCGAAACGCTAAATCATAATGCATGGGCTTGGATATATATACTGGCCAAGGAAGAAATGTTGGCCTGAACGATGTCTTCGGCGTGTGCTCAAGACAATACAAGTGCGGCTCCAATTATCTGTAGGTGCCAGAATGCGAATCTGTTGGTCGTCTTATAGTGGCGTTTATAACTGTGGGCGAACCACGCTTACTCTGAGCGCCACGTAAAATAGGCCCTGGTCTCGTGCTCTACCTATGCGAAGGAGAAAAGCGGTAAGTCGTTGTCGAAGCAGTCCAAGACGTAGTTGTTTATATACGTTGCAGTGCGAATTCATTCCCACTCTCAACAAAATCTCCTTGCTTCTATAGTGGGAAAAAAGTATAACCAAGTAAACACAACAAGAAGACAGCCAACTCAGAATCTCACCACGCGGTTGCTGCAGAAAGTCTAAAAAGCTAACGTTGTACTTCAAAACTTATCATTTCACAAATGATTGCCTATGCTCCTTCCTGCAATAGCGTTGTGCCAGGTGAATGGTTTACGCCTTTGTATTTCGTGTCTGCCACGTGATAATACGCTTTCACTGCGTAAACCGTCTAACGTCTGGTGTTAGTTTGGCCAGTTGTAAACGTGTCATACTGGAGAAGGCACAGTGATACGCTTGTGTAGGCAAAAAATGTATGATCCACGTCGATGCTAAATTCACCTCAATGTATATATTAACAGTCATATTACCTCACTACATCCGTTTTATTTCTGTTTTCTTCTTTTTAGTTTTTGTTTTTCCTGCTCTATTCTCTTAGTGTTTTTTTTTGCTCTAAACTTGCACTGCTTGCAGCATCATTTATACGATGCAGGCTTAAAATGTGGATAGATCTATTCAGGCTTTCAGCGCTCAGTTAGTTCAGCAATTCCTACAGAAACGGCCTCTTCTAAGTATAATTTACGGAACCAAGACCACACTGTCAGTCGTCATATAAGACGGACGGCTTCTGGAAAAGGTCACACTGCACAAAACGTACACGGACCACAAAAGAGCTTGGAAGTTGCGTGATTTGAGTGCAACATTTGTTAATAAAGAAGTTTTACGCGGTGCTATTGATTTATTGCGCGTCCCTGACTATTCCAGCGCAGTTACTTTTATGCGATGCAGGGGCCACTGATTAATGCATGCTCGAGCTCACGTTGCTTGTACGATGATTTCTTCGGATAGACACGGAGATCATTTTATTTTTTCCACCTTTCTGCTCCGGCCAGCACTGAACAAAATATACGCTTTGCCCGCAGACGCAGCGATCCCAAGACTATCAATTCTTTGTTTTTTCGCCAAGCGTCAGCTGACAGAGAACTGTTCAATAGTCCCAGAAATATATTGCGATTTTATTTCGTCGTTGCCACAGTGCTAGCCAGCTACCAGCGGTTCCAGAGAGGGAACAGTTGAATAAGGGAAAGCAGCAAAGGTCTGTAGGGCGCTGAAGGGTTGCCTTCAATGTAGTCTACAAACTTGATTTCATTGACTAGAGCACGTTCCTGCCCTCATACTGAATGCCGCGAAGTGCACCGCATTCATGAGAACGTGCCTGGCTTTCCTCATGATCGAACCTTTTCAGGTAACACCATAGACATACTCTCAAGGAACGCGCCTCGGCTGCATAATATACCTGGCCCCATTCGTTTAATGGTCTCCACGAGTGGCCGGAAGCTTCTGAGTGCTTTCACCTAAGGAGATGATAAACAGCGAGCTGTGAAACTGAATATTTCCACGCCACTAATTTGTTCGATGGGAACTCTAACGAATGTTTTTGTGAATCGTCAAAGAGAACCGGTGAGACTTTGGGCGTGGTCCTGAAAAACCAATAGCTGCGAAATGTCGGCTCCTGAATTCTTTCTCTTTCTCTGTTATAATAAGAGCAAACAAAATTCAGAATACCGCACGGCTATGTGCTCGTTTGCCTCGATAATGAATTCTTTGCAAAAAAAACAAAACAAAACCTTCTACGTTGCACATTGCAAACTGCTATTAAGAATCTGTTTTTCCCCACCTTGGTCACGAGACGTGTCTAAGTATGTGCCATCTGTAATCTTTTGCAGTGCAGCCCTATAAAATAAAAAAAACAAATGCGGTAAATTACGCTGCGGTGGTGATTTCTGTACTGCGCTAGCGAAGTTATAAGCGTGAAGACGAGCAGAGCATACTACATATACTACAGTAGTATACTACAACAAATGAGCATGGCTCCGGTGAGAAGCGAGAGTGTGATGACGAAGTGGGCACATGTTAGACCTCTGGAAGGAGGCGTTGATATCGGTGCCAACTGGCCTGGGCTTAGCGACCTGCGACTGGCGACGTCCGAGGACGAAGTGTCATGACCATGAGCTGGCCTTTTTTTGGTCGAGGTGTCACCGAGCCGCGGGGTGTTGTGACAACCCCATTTGTTTTGGGCGATGGCAAGGCGGGCAGATATGCCCTTAGGCGCCAAGCCGACCCGCTGCGACCAACAAATTCTGTGGCACAAGTGTTGAAGCGCTACAGCCCGACCGTGGAGTTTGGTTAGAGAATGTGCACAGATTATATTTTTTGTTGGTTCTATTTGTCCTTTACTTGCGTGAACTCTTCTTTGTGTGCCAGCTACGAGGGCATCTTGGCCCTGCTTGCACTTTTATCGACTCTTTGCAAGCCTACAGCCGCTAAATCTCCACTCAAGGTTAATGCTGAGATACACAGAAAAAAATAACAGATCATGTACCAGAAGGTTAACCGGAAGTGACAATGTTCAATCAGGAAACAATGGACGAAATATATTTCAGAGCACATGTAATGCGTAGAACAAGTAGCAAAGTGTTAGTGATTTTAACAGAGCATATTTCATGGAAATAAAAAGTTCGACGGCCGTGCAGGGTGTCAGACGGTGTGGCGAGAATAGGGAGTCGGCGGAAATGCGCTCACCACAACTAGAGAATTAGAGAACTTTTTGGAAATTGGTGGGACAACCCTTTGCCACGGAATGGGCGTAGCCGAACTCGCAGTGATTATGCTTTATTTTTATGCATGAAAAATAAAATAGGAAAATTAACTATTAGATAGCAAAACAGAACAGGATCCCGTACTACACGACACCAGAGACCTCTCTTAAGTCGGACGTCTTTGTTGGTAATGGTGATAATCTTTAACCACCACAGAGTCTTACGCCCTCTGAAGTGCGAGGGGCCCGTAATCCTGGGCACCTACAGGCTCAGCTCTTTCCTGCAGCCGCTGGTCTTCTAGACTTGAGCTACAGAGCACAGAAACCCGCTGCTCAGGTTTTGGGTTTCTCATTTTCAGCGCGGCCGGCATACTTTGGCAAGCCCCATAGAGCGTAGGGTGTTCCTCGCAGAGCGGACATCAGTTTTGGTACACTCTGGGAAATGTGTTGTTTAATAGGCAGATGAGTAGTAGTGTTCCTTTGTAGCTGCCTCCAAGCTACGGCTTCTAGTGGTAGGAAATGATCTGACTCTACTTTTGTGGGACTAGCTCAGGGCCCGAGCAGCTGTCATCTGCCGGGGCCCGGTTAGTGAAAACTCGGGATACGGCGTGCGCGGTCTCATTACAGCTTATACCCTCGTGGTATATCGTACAGATAAGTGAAGGTTTAGAAAGTGGGCGTATTTGCGTTTTTAAGATACTGTGTGCATTTCCTCATATGAGGTCATTTGCGGACTTTCCGCACGCCACTAGGGAGTCCGAAATTACGTGAATATTGTCTTCCGCTCAGCTGGAGAACAGTGCGAGAGCGATTGCCGTCTCCTCTATTTCAACTGTTTTCGAAGCACGTAAGGTAGTCGCTGAGACCATCTGCAGGGTTCGGTCGACCATAGCTTGACACGGTCGACACGGGCAACTACAGGTAGTCGATAGGCAGAGCAGATTGTGTCGCGTCTGAGTATTTGACGTTCGTAAGGGTTGCATATTTTGAGTGAAGGAATTTCGTTGTTACGCGCCTTCTCTCTGCATGGTACTTGGCATGCATGTTTGGTGAGGTTGGATTGACTTCGATTTTTTTCCTGAGGTCAGACTAAATTGTGACTGTTTGACAGTGTCCCCTGTTGTGTTTTGGAGAGCTGAGTCTAGGGAGAACAAGCCTTCCTGTGTTGCATTAGGTTAGCTGGTTGAGTCGGCTAGTGACGTGAGCTTCAGTGTGCCTTCGGGCCGTGTTGTGCATTCCCAGTGCTTTTAGTCTGCGCGTCACCGTGTACGGTTACAGGCCTACAGCTGGTTTGTATTCTCCGCGCAGCAGTACATTGACGTGATTTCTTTCTCTGGGTGTCAGCAGCAGGAAGGGTGCAGAGCAGACAATCCGGCTGATTATCAGGAGTAGAGTTACGGTTATGGTACCCTACTCCTCCATGCCATGCTCCCGCGACGTGATGCGACTGACAATACGCAGAAGTCGCCGGACTATGTAAATAAACCTTAGTGCGGCTATTTCACAGTCTCTGCCTTGTTGCAAATGCAGGCCTGATATTCGTATATCCGTTACGGTTGGGACTTCAAAGACTTTCGTGTCAGCTGAATGAGAGGGTGTTCTGGGTTTTTGTCTCGTTTGTACTCGAGTATTACTAGCTCTGAGTTTACTGCAGAGCACTTTCAGCCACTTGCACACGTGTGTCTGTGCACTATATCGGTCGCTTGCTGGAGGGTGTCTTGCATATCTCATTTCGGACCCTGTTCTGGCCCACAAAGCCCCCGGTGGCGCCCTCTCTTGGGGATGGAGATGCTGAGGATTCGCAGCGTGCTAGTTCCTACTGTGGCTGCACAATCTCTAAGGTACGAACAATTGTAGCTACAGGTAATTTGCCCGCGTTTTTCTAGTACTGCCTGGAGGCAGCCATTGTAAAATGCGTCTTTCAGATCCAGATGCAATATTGCCTTGGTTTTTTGCTGAGATGCAAGATTTTGGAAATCATCTTCGAGCTGCAACAGAAAATGTTGAGTGCACAAGAGGGATCTGTAGCCTAAGGTGCTTTGACAAAATATGTCGTTTGAATCTAGATATGGCTGGAGACTGCTACGGATGACATGCTCGAAGAGTTTGACAACGCATGATGTCAGCGATGTGCGTCTTAGGTGCGAAGCAAAAGAGGTTTGCCTACCTTAGGTCCTTCTTTGGCATCTCTGCGGTATGAATATTAAGACAGTCTTCCAAGGAGTATCGTAATTTAGAACTTCATTTTTGTTTAAGCACTATCAGGTCCATGCACGAAGTGCTCATGAAAACATTGTCTTTCTCTGAGTTTGGCTGTCATATTTGAACTGTATGCCGCAGTAACAGGCTTACCGTACTAATAGGTTAAAGAAACATAAAATGCAAGGTTTAGCTTCGCTTTTTTCCGGAGGCAACTTTCGAGGGCAACGATGCTGACTGTCCAGCTTTAGTATGTTGTCGTCCACCGCGCGGCTGAACTGCCATCAAGTTTTTGTGGTAAAATTGCTTTGAAGAAATAAATATTCTCTTAATAATACACTCTTAAAATCTTTAAACACATCGTGCATATTATTGATTATTAGGTGACTGCAAGAGGTGAAAATGCAAGAATTTATTTCTGGCTTTTTTATACGAGCCATGTCTTCTTCTGGTCATTCGGATAGCCCAATGCACTTATAATGCTGTAAGCAACGCGCTCTGGGAGTCTTCATCATTGCTGTCCTTTGGTCGCGTTTGACACCCATGGCACGCTGTGCTTGGTGCAGCATTTTTTAAGACCATTTAAATCAATAACATGCCAAAAACTAAGCAGTCGCTGTCTCGAATATGTAAAGTTTCGCTCAAGCGACACTCACAAAGTTTAATTTTTGTTTTATCTTCATATCTGTTTACAAAAGACTGCAATGCAAGCGCATGGGGGTCGTATTCTTTCTGGCTGGTTGTTTTTGTTTTTCACTTATACAGCGAGTTCCAGGTAATCTTTTTTTTATTTCGAGGCCACTTTTATTTATGTATTTATTCACAGAATGCTTGCGTCGCCTGGAAGGCATTATCGCAGGGGAGACAGTTTGAAAACAACGCGTTCTTTTCACAAAAAAAGCAACAGCAACAGGAACATCCTACATAACAGCATCCTTCAGGATCCTACAGCGCATGATGAAAGTACACTAAGAAAATGTGACGTGTATTTCTTCGGCGGGTGTCGCCGATGCAGGTGGGCGAGGAGATTTTGACCTCGACATCCCACTGTGCATTAAGCACAGCTAAAATCAGGAGGCGTCAGGAGAAGAGCACCAGCGCCGAAAAACAATTCCCCGAGCTGCCCGTTTGGGTCTAAGTTGTTTGGTGCGCGATTGCACGCGGTTTCGGAACAACATCCTTCCTTGCGATCGATATGGCAATTTTAGCAGCAAGAGGCGCTTAGGACTGCCGCCTTCACTCATGTCATTTCTGTGTCACCTGTATTCTGGATATCTAACAACACTGCCGTAACAGGCGGCGCAAGTTCTTCGCGGCAGACTTCTGGTTTTTCTCCTAAATTGACTGCAGTTTTCCTTGCGCCAGTATTTTGTTAACTCGCGCAAAAACACCCCAAAACAAGGCCGAAGCAAGGCCGAACAGAGAGCAATCGGAAATTAGGGCCCTGCGTAGCGTGCCGGAAATTAGACGAGTGGGGCGAGCCCTGAGCAGGCAGTGCGGAACCATGCGCTTTCATTTCCGCACCGTCAAGTGCCAACTAACCCGCATATTACCCGCATTGCCCCTCAGTTCCCGTTCGAGAAGTGGAAGAAGAACAGACTCATGACACTGTGGCTTTATGTCTAGAAAGCACTGCACTGATTCTGCGTCAAAATACCAAGCGGGTGGGTGAGAAAAAACAACAGGCGTCGTCATAAAACTCTCCCAAAGGTCAAAAGACAGCTGTCGCCATTGCTTCGCTCAATCCCAGGAGAGCACCGTTGTATCAAAAGGCAAGAGCCAGTTCTTGGGTGAGCATAAGGGTAGTTAGCTGGTGCACAGGCTGCAACTTCTTAACCTGTAACGCCCGGTCTACCACCTACGGGTTAGGCTGTGGAACTGCGAATAGTTTTCACTTGCCTTGGCAGATATATATCTGTCCTTCACCTTATCATAGAAAATACATTTATGTTTATTAAGAGAGAGAAAGCCGACAATGTTGGCTATGATCGAGAGCGATGGCGTGATATAATAGCTTCAGGCCGAGAGCGAGATTCAAGAAATAGGCCAATACCTGCTTTGTTGTCTTGTAGTCCGAGAGATGACCTGCAGCTCGCAATGGCGGAGTAGAGATTTATTTATTTATTTATTTATTTATTTATTTATTTATTTATTTATTTATTTATTTATTTATTTATTTATTTATTTATTTATTTCCAGAAGACAACTGGATGGTCTCTTGGGCTAAAAGCTACACAAAAGCTTGACGAGGCCCAAGAGACCATTACAAGGCAGCAGCGTAAAGAATAGAAACATAATAGATGAATAGTACATAGGTAGACAGTAATAGGGAAATAATAAAACAGTTACTGTGACAGGTAATAATGATGTCAATCACATAAAGCTACCAGTAATGAACTGAAACCAAAATAAAACAACTGAAAAGCACATACGCGGAAACAACAAACAAAAATTAATGGATCACAACTGCACAAAACAGGAATGTAATTGTTTTTTGTTCAAGCCCACTGTGTGTCTATATTTGTTTAGTATTGTAGGGAGGTTATGGGTAAGTGACTGATATTTATAAAATGTACGAAAATGAGGAACTGCCCACGCATCAACATTTCTTGTTTGCACGCTAACATTTCGTCGCTCTAAGGATGCCAAGGACTTTAGAAGGTTAGTAACTTCAGGGGAGGAAAAGTAGATTGACTGTAATAGGCGAAATTCATACAACTTGTCTACACTTATGATATTGAATGATTCAAATGCACCCTTTGTAGTTTCCATGGGCTCAATATTTGCTATGTAACGGATGATTTTTTTCTGTAAAACCAGGAGTTTATTTAAATTGGTTTTTGTGGTTGTGCACCAAACTAGACTGCAGTATCTTAAATGAGAGTTAAACAAAGCATGATATACTTGAAGTTTTATCTTGGGTGGAAGTACAGTACGACAGCGCGATATAACTCCTGTAATCGAGGAAAGTTTTTTACGAAGGTGATCAATGTGAGCATCCCAGGTTAGATGTGAGGAAAAATGTACACCTAATATTTTATGGTTGTCAACGATTTCAATTTCTTGGTGCTCATAGGTTATAGTGTGATTTATTTCAACTAATTTGTTTTTAGCGCGGAATATAATAGCTTTAGTTTTAGTGCAATTGATTTGAAGTCTGTTTAACTTGGACCATGTGGATAGCTTAGCTAAAAATTCATTACATTGCATGATTAAACCATCAGCATTTGGGCCAGAAATAAGAATAGTACTATCATCAGCATATATCACTAGTTTTACTGTATTATCAACATGGCAGGAACAATGCAACGTGGGACATGATGGTAATAGCAACGTGACAGTTGGAGAGAACAAGAAATAAAATAATAGGCTTGTCTTCATGATGGAGGAAATGAGCTAGTCAAAGCTTTCCCGCGTATTCTTCATGGCCACCAGTATCTGCAAAGCAACGGCCAAAGGTCATGGTCGCATCGGACGGCCGATCGGGGATGCAGACCTCTCATTTGTGAGCGATGTGTGGATTCTCCGGTCGGGTGCGGCTGTCTCGGCTTAGTGTGGTTGCAGTCGTTGCGACATCGTGCCTGCTGGTTGAGGCTTTGGACAGTGCGAGCAAGAGTGCCAAGGTAACGTTGAATAGGACAGGCTTTTGAAAGTGGGTGGGAGGGGCGGATCATGAATACTCCACCGAACACCTCAGAAGACTACAGAATGCGAAGATATGGGGCAAGATTGATGATGATATGCAACAATCTTCCACGAAATGTTACGTTACGGCCATCGTAAGAATACAGGAGTACATGAGACGTGGTGACGATATGATTTATTGCTGGCGTCCCTAGCGCGAGCGCTCCCTCCACTAAACGCCCAGCTGCGAAATTCAACAGTACTTTATTCGGAATGGCGACGCACGAGTTCACACCGCCGGCAAGATCATACAGAACGAAGGTTTGAGCTCATCGTCTGTTCCCCTAGGAGGTTAATAGTCTGTCTTGGTTAGCTTGTTGGGATACCGATGGTCAAAGCGAAACCGCCAGCTTTTCTCTGCCTTTTTCATGAGCATGACAGCCGATCCACAAGGAATGTTTGGAGGCTCGATATTATAATCGGTCCTTAAACTTGTCTTCCTGCCTCAGGATGACTTGATGCCCAGAAAAAGATGCCCGACACACAGTAGAGTGACAACGACTGACATCGCTGGTGTCACTCGGTTATATCAGAGCAGTTATTTGGCACAGAGGATCGACAGTACAGTAGAAACTTCTGCTATTGGAAACCAAAAGGTTGTGATGAATGGGAGTACTCGAGGCGCAGTTGTCTGGCGGTCATCCTGGAAAGCAACTTTCGACAGCAGGGGGCAACGGAGGAAATTAGAGACATGAGAACGTCGGTCTGGTCTAGGGGCATAAACGGAGGAATCGAACGGTGAGTAATGTCAGCAAAAGCAATTCCTCCGGGGAGAACTTGGGGCTCTAGTGACTGAAAATAAGGCTGTCATTTTTTAACTGTTTTCAAACACTAGTTAATGGTTATTCTTCCCTCATATCTACTGACTACCGCCAAAACCTCTATTTCCAAAATTGCATCTGGATTTATGAAAAGCGCCGCTGAGCTTGGAGGCCTGCAGCAATAAAAAAATAATGTCGCAGATTAAAGGATACTTTCGAATACATTGGGCCTGCCTTGGCCCAAAATGCACTCCAAGTCTCGTCATATTGCGCGTGAAATGTTGGTGAGGATAAGCAAATTATCTTCGGTTTGCCTAAGCATCCCTCCAGGTACCACCGCTGATGCTTCATTGCAAACGAAATTGCTCAGCTTCTCAAAATGTTGTCGTTCCCACCTCAGGTTTGTCATAAAATCTGGCTTCTATGAATTCCCCCAGTACTTGCGCAGCCGTGGATAGGGAAAACTTCACTTACCTTTGTGGGATGCAGTAATGTTCGGGTTTTCGTCTTGAATTGCACTTCCCCTTAGATAGGATATAAAGACGAAACGATAGTCTTTTCGGATGAATAAAACTAGCCGAAACGACGGAGATCCACTAATGGCATAAAGCATGACGCTGGAGTATCAACAATTCTGTTTCAGTAATAGTCACATATATACACTTCGAAAATTAATATCTGACATGCGCACACGTGATAAATCGCATCAAAAAGGCAAGAGGAAGGATGTCCGTCCCATCGCGTTTTCAATTAGTATCCTTGAGGGCTCTAAAAAGCTTTAAAATATCAATTCGATCTCAAATAAAAATCTCTTTCTTTCGTAACGAAATTAGATTTTCAAGCCCTTTTGTAAGACATACAATTGGGGTTTCTACGGTGCGGTGGAGGTTACCGGTAACAGAAACTGTGCGCATATTGAAGGCGGAATTGCTGTGTGGCGTCAACGGGTCTACCGCACATTGGCACATTGCCTTGAACTTGAAATCGTTAGAAAAGGAGGAACATAGGCGCAGTTTTTATTCGGTGCTATGTAACGACAGTGATCGAGCGACTTCGAATCAAGCCTCCGACGATGCCTTTCGAAGACAACTTGACAATCAGCTGTGCCCCTGAGGGCCTGCGAAGCGAAATATTTCGACCGGAGAATCCTGAATTGAGCACTGTCCTCGCGAACGAAACCGGCATGGAGCGCTTAAAAATGATGTTCGATATAAGTGGTGGCCTGGGGCCGGAATTGTGTATGGTACAGTCGGCGGGCTTTCTCGGAGCCGCCGCAGGGTCCGTTGTCGGTGGATGGAACAACGCCATGACCGCCAGGGACAACTACATACATCAGAACCAGGGCAACGCCTTTCTCCACGCCAAGAAGGCAGCGCGTGAACTCCAGGACACAATGGTTCTACAAATCGGCAAAGGAGCCTTCAAGGTTGGTTTGAGGACGGGAACTTTCTCAATGATTTACATGACTGCTGTTGCTGCATGATTCATATATAGGAATAAGTTTGGCATAGCAGAACATGTTGGAGGAGGAGCACTTGCAGGCTTCTGATTCAAAGTGAACATGGGACTTATGGGCTCCCTTGTCGGTGCCGGCTTCGGAGGCCTACTAGGGTTTGCTGGAGGGCTAATTATGAGCCTAAGTACCAAGGCGTGTGGGTTGACAGTGCAGGAGTTCCGGCACTGGCCGCTGTGGCAGCAAACCCCAATTGTATGTCTTACAATATAATTATCGAAAGTGCGGTGGGCCCGGGGTATTTCCTCTGTTGTTATTTTTCTGCCTTTTTGATGAAATTACCAAGTGTGCGCATATGAGAGTTTTATTGCTGAAGGGGATTTATGGGACGTTTCACGTAACTTGAACCAAGGATTGAAAAAAGCGGGAAACCAGATCTGGGTGCAACCAACGACACATTGTCTGTCGTCCTGTGGCGCTCATCAGATAATTTTTTTTACATTCCGCCCTTATGGCGAACTAACTAATGAATGTCGCAAAATGTTTAATAGTCACTTCACAGCTGATTTCGTATATTGAATTACTAAAGGCGCTTAAGAAACGAGCAATCTAATTCAGCCTGCTGACGTACCTCTTACACGGGGCTTTTTCCCGGTATTTAAACATAGCCTGCTAAAACTAAAAATGTACCACATGACTGCGTTCATTCGCTACCATATTACAGGGCTCCTAACAGCATTCGGAAGGAAAGAAGCGTGCTCACAGTGGCCAAGTGAATAGCTACCGCTTACCTTGATGAAGTTCGTAATAAAAACAAAGAAAACGGAGGCTACCTTCAACTACACGACTACACTGCTTTTCCGCCACTTTTTTGTGTGTGTCATAGTTCAATAAATGCTGCGCCTAAATTGACTCTCAGTGGCCTGCTCATCATCTATCTCTGATCACGGCGCGCGCTTTTCATATTGCGGCTTGATATGCTGGCATACTTCCGAGACTGCGCTTACTGCGGCTTTGGCCTCTCACTTCTGTACTGTGAGTGCACACGCTTTCTTTCTTCAAAAGGTGCTTGGCAGTGCTACATAATGTTTTGCATAATTCGCGCGTTTTTATATATTCTGGAAAAAAAAGGCCGCTAAGCAGATACGTCGGTAGAAAAAAAAAGGTTTTTTGTTCCTTAACTTCCTTTGGTACTTTACGAAACGCTATTGACCCATAAAGTGTACATTCAAATTTTGCATAACAATCTTAGATAATTAACTGACGCCAGCGACGCAAAGGATGTGCAGTTGGTTTTTACCAATCTTTGATTTCCAGTTTTTTTTTTTTAAATTCTTGGTTCCAGTTACGTGAAACACCCTGTATGCGACCTTCACTAAAAATTTGGTTGATACTCCACGGTCGTCTTGTGTAATTATCGTCTCTGCATCATTTCCGCGCGCTTTGTGTTCTTCCAAATGTGTACAAACTGAGCCAGCTCTCCACTATCCTAATAGGCTATTTGAGAGAGAATGGTCACATGTATCTTAGAACAAAACCACACAGAGAAAGACCATAGACAAGCTTTGTGGGCGCGCAGCAAGCGTTGGCATTTCAAGCAAGTCTATTGTCATGTGCTAATCATGCTGCCAGGATATACGCGAGCGCTGAGCTGGGTGCTGCCTTATAAAGGGAAGATTACAAGAGTGGCTGCTAGAATATATGTTACAGTTTGATCGCATTCATCGCAAAGGTAAAGGACATGGAGATAAACAACCATAGAGGAGCGTTGTGGGTACGACTCTGGGGTTGGGCTTTCCAGCATATATATCGGGATGCGCACAACGTTCGACTAAGATATTAGGGCATTGAGGTGGGTGCTGTCTTGTATTATAGAGCTTTCAAGAGTGAGCAGGTCGGCTGTTTTTTGCAAACATGGTCACGTGCATCGCAAAGCAAAAGTTCATAGAGGCGAACAACAAAAAAAGGAACGCTGTGAGTACAACTAAAGGATTAAGATTTCAAGCAAACCTATTTTCATATGTTTATCACGGGGCCAAAATACTAGGATATTGTCGTCGGTGCTGCCATTATGTGTTGGATTTACAAGATTAAGTTCTTGGGCAAGCTCCCACTGCATACTCATAAAAACCAAAAAAGGGACGTGAAACCAAAGACCAGCGTTGAATTTGGGACAGGCACGTAAGGGTTTGGGGTGAAGCATGTTAGTCTTTTTGTTCTCAGCTGTTTGTCGGTTGCCACTTTTTTTTCCTCTCGATGAAGAGCACGAAGAATTGCAGTCTTCTGTTTGCCAGTATTAAAAGATGGAACGATTAGTAACCTCCGGAACTATATACGACTTCCTGCGCTCAGTTAATATTGTCAAGATGCGTTATGGTCTCGTAAAATAAAAAAAAAACGAACTGCTTGTCATGAGTGCGCGTGGCTTAACAAATAGCCCAGAGGGCCACATAATCTCACCCAAGGCGATGTTTTTACGATCAAAACTCTGAAATTGCCTTCGTTATCTGCTCTGCCTTGCAGAAAGCGCTACGTTGTTGCCTGAGCTTTTACATTGCGCGTCTTTATCTTGTTATAGAATACCTGTCTAGGAAATGATTTCTGCGATATAAAACCAAACGACATAATATAAAAATACCGCTTTTAACGCGACGTATGCACCACAGTGATTCACAAAACATGCAATTCCAGCTGGTACAGTGGTTAATCTGTGCACCTTAGGTAGTAAATGAAATGCATGCGGCCAAAAGCACTGAGCGGTGTACTTCCCTCCTTTGGTTTACCTCAGCGTTCCGGCTATTGTCCAAATTTATTCTCCACTTGCTGGTTAGTTATGCTCCTCATAGGGCTTCGGTCAGCCTGTCAGCTCTACTTACTGTGGAGCAGAATTTTTCATAACCTGAGCTCTGTGCCCTCCAAGTCTCAAAAAAAAAGGATCGACAGATGTGAACAAAAAGTTAAGTGTTATTTCTCTTGGCGTCTTACAACAAAACCACTTTAGATGATGGCAAGGGTGCCCTACTGGCCGCTTTAACCAATGTCCTCCGGGAAGTTTGTAATCCGCCTTCAACGTATATTCCCATGTACTCATTTTTTTTTGCATTTCCTTGTCAGCGCAGAGAAACATACGCGAAATCTTTGGAATTCGCCAAAAATGGGCCCACATTTTTCGTACAGAGTAGTGCATATATTCCTCTGCGGCACATTTAAAGACGTGTGGACTACCAAGCATCCATCTTCAGCGTTTGTAAGCTTTGTATATTTCTTAAGTCCTGCGTACAGAAGTAAGAAGGAAGCATAAAACTTTCCCCTTTGGGTTCTGTAGATCGTGCTTACACGACGATGAGATAAAGAAACAAGTGCGAAAGAAAGTGCAGAAATAAAAACAATCGACCAAAGAACGCTTCACTGCGACGAAGTGTCCAATAACTATACTACTGAAAGAAACAGATGTTATCTGCTCGTAAATTGTTTTAAATACCAGTTTCTCAGTTTCTGCATGCGGAAAAAATAATACATTGGACATAATTTGCAATCAATGTAAACTGCCAAAGGGCCAAGAAATTCAATTATAGTTCCCGTAAAAATTCAGCTCCTGTTTTAAATTTTTCCTGCTCCCTGCGCAGCAGCATCACTTGCAAAAAAATTTAAAGAATAAGAAATAAAGGAAACAGCGAATGAAGACAAAATCATGATGGCAGCAGTTAGAGTGTGGACTAGAAACAGTCATTTCCGTGCAGATTTGTTACCGTACTCTACTGAAACTATTTAGCTCAACCGCCGAATTTGTACGATTGTATAATATAACAATAAATATGGCAAAAAGAGGTGCTTCTAGACTTCTTGCTGTCAAGCTCTTCGGAGTAGCATAAAAAGGAAGGAAGCTGTTAAATGGTAGGCAGATTCTTTCATGGTTCAAAGAAATAAAATAGGACGTGTATTCCCTAGCAAGACACCAGTGACAAGCAGTCCAGACGGACGACTATGAGCATTCTTCGGCTGTTATACAAAGTACGATTTTTTGTTTGCCTTTACTGCGCATACGTGCCTGCCGATTGTGTATAACGAGTTTTTTTTTTTTTACTCTTCGTAAGAAGCAGCCCTAAAGGTAATGCGTGCAAAGTATGGCTCTTGAGACTCGAAACTCGATTAGAAGGGTGAATGCTTTCGTTGGCAGTCTTTTGGACTTGAGCAATTAATTCATTAGCATGGTTAGTACGCCTTAATTTATGATTTGTGGAGCCAGATAAGTACAATATTTTGTCTGTGGAGTAATAAAAACCTCGCGTGAGGGCGGATAGATCCCGAACGTTGAAAATACTTTTTTTCGTTATTCTTCATTCCGGATGCCTACACAGGCATATTACACGCAACGTTTTTCCGTACTTTTGCATATTACCGAAAGCGCACGAAAAGTAGCAGCCTGTAGGCGCGGACAACACATCAACATTATGAATGTTTGTTGGCCGGACATAATATCTCTAGAAAACCAAGTACGTGCATCTCTTTTCCTAACAGTTTGATGTCATTTTATTGCTACGAAGAAAAACATTAGAAACTTAGAATATCTAGCCGCATTCATTGCGCTCATATCATTTTCAAGGAACACTGAGGACGTTGGCTGCATGTAACTGTGCCCCGTTCTAAGCACAATGAGAGAACTGTCATTCAAAACGTACCTTGGATAAGCTAGAATAAGTGCGGCTGTCGACACGAAATAATCTGTTTGTATCTCAGAAGCTAGGCTATAATGCCGGTCACTTCAAAACGGTGGCAACACGACCTTTTTAGTAAAGACATTACAAATCTAAATCGACATCTGTGAACATAAGTAGATCAAATGTTCTCGCGAATAATTGCTTCCATGGCTCCGGACATTCATCAACATTTCGAGAAACAGCAAAAAAATTTCATTTCAACAGCAAATAATATAGTATTGTTTTGCTGCCTGTCCGTTTAAAGAGAATGGCTACCTCATTCAGCACTGTTTTGCAGAATGTTGGCTACAACTTGTAATTTCGAAGCTGAAACACGTCCGTATGAAACAATAGCTCTTAGAGGCGACAAGAAGATGTAATGCGAAACCAAAATGTTTTGCAGCGAAAACTACACTAGGCTAGTCAGCGGCGCATTTCGGGCAAGGACGGTAGTCACTACTGCGCATGCGCCGTAACCATGGCAACTAGTTACACTGAGCCACACTTGTGGTCGCCGCGCGTGGTCGCCACCGCTTCGCAGTTGCCATCCTCCTCACGCTGATTGATTGAACTACTTTTATTTCCATCAGAAAAGACGTTTCTGCCCGTCCCCGGCACGGAGGCCTGGAAGACGTGCAGTTGCGCATCCTCGGTTAGAGGCTGGCTGGCAGTCTTTGACTGGTAGCGGCCTCTTCAGCCAGATGGATGGTGGTGCGCTGGAGCTCAGTCTGGGTTTCTTAGCAAGATCTCCCAGGCATCTCTACTATGAATATTCTTACCGGCTCCAGGAGAATTCGGGCACTCCCAAATTATGTGGTCAAGGGTCCCTGTCGCCCCACACTGTGCGCATCGATCACGAGACCTCAGCTCTGGGTGCAAGCGGTAAGCCCACACTGGGTTCATAATTGTGCTGGTCTGTAGCCGCCTCCACGCGACAGCTTCTCGATTATTTAATTTTGGGTCTGCTGGGGGTACCAGCCTATGTCCCAATTTGTAATGGTCAACAATTTCTCCTATAATTTCGCAGGCGCTCCTCTTTCCCCCAGTGCTCGGGGCCTCTACGGCTACCTGGAAATAGTGAACTCGGGCTAGCTCGTGAGCCGCCTGTCCGCATGTCCAAATTAAATGAATTTTCCTATCCAGCGGCTGTTAGCTAAGGATCTTGGCTGGTTCCGGTGATATCCTGCCTCATCCAATTGTTTTAATGGCAGTTTTACTGTCACTTACTGCGAATTTTGCTTTTTTTTCTACGCAGGCGAGTGCGATAGAAACTTCCTCCGCAGTCTCTGCGTTGCGCCCCCGCATGGCTGCCGCGGCGAATGTAGCCTCTCGGCCGTTGACCACCGAAGCTACTGTCGCTCCCGTCCAGCCACCCGCCTCATCAACATAGCTACGTCCGCTTTTCTCGATGTTATCGAACCTCAGCTCTAGAGCTTCGGCGGCTCTTGGCCCTGTGTTCTACGTTGAATTCTGGGCATATATTTTTCGGGAAGTGGGACACTACCATGGCGTTCCTTCGCTTCCTGTGGATTTCAACTTTCATTTCGATCCCTCTTTTGGGACTTATTCCAACTTTTTCTAAGATTTCCCTGCCTGTTTCCGTTGTGCTGACTCTCTGGAATTGAGAGGCGCGCACCGCTTCCACTTGTTCTATTCATGTGCCACGTACCGCTAACGCAAGCAGTCGCTCCGTCGATGTACCCATGGGTAGCCTTAGTGACTTTTTAATTCATTTCGGAAAGAGGGAATCTAATTTCTCGCTGTCTCCTGCTTTTATATCTAAGTAGGGTGTCGCGTAAGTAATTCTATAATTACGTAGACCTCTTTTTGCCGCAACAAGTTCGTCTCTTTCAACCCCATACATTTAACATCGATTCTTCCTATGACTCCTAGAGATTGCATCGCGTATTGCTCCAACTTGGTAATTGCCTCCCCGTTGTGTCCGTGGGATTGGATTATTAAACCCAATATCCTTATTTTATCCACCTTTGGCGCCTCTATGTCCGGCAACTTAATTAAAATATCCCTGCGTTTTTTGCATCGGAGGTGCTTCTGGTTAAATACAAAAAATTCTGACTTTTGCGGCGACTACGCCAACACCTTTTCGGCTTAGTACTCGACAATGATGTCTGTTGCGGCCTGTAACCCTTCTTTCCCCTGTGTGCATCGCTTACTCAGTTCACATGGAAATTGACATTGATACGTGCCACTGTGGAAGAAGAAGAAAAAGCGCCTGCATCCGTGGAGAAAGAAGACGTTGCTCTCCCGCTCGCGCGCTCGGGCCTCTCAGGGACCGCCAGTTTTTACGTTTCGTCTCCGGAGGTTCCCCTTCGAATTGCTCGTAACATTTTCTGGAAGTGCTGGGTGCACTTCCCGACTACCGCACTCCGCAGAGCATCACAACGGACCTCACACCTGTCCACCAGCGACCCAGCCGCCGTATCCGCGGAGAGTCGCCTGAATTTGGGCCCCTTCCCCCGCCTAAACGAACGACGCAGCCCCGGCCACCGAGCCTAACTGACCTCGCCACTGGCACCGGGTCCCCGGCGCCAACCCAGCCTAGCCCGGTTAGTCCAACTGCCATGGCCATTGATCCCCGGCTCCTGGCGCCGATCGTTTGCCACCCACCGCGAACACCGCCATCATTTCACGGTGACGTTTTCGAAGACGCTGAGGATTGGCTGGAGACCTTCGAGCGGGTCGCCCGCTACAACGGCTGGAGAGACGAGCGCAAGCTCCACAACGTATATTTTGCTCTGGAAGAATCTGCCCGGACGTGGTTTGAATACCACGAGACTACCCTTCCCGCCTGGGAGACGTTTTGCCAGAATCTATTGGCTACATTCCCAAACGCCGACCGCCGGGAGAAGGCTGAAGCTGCTCTGCACTCCCGAAACCAGCGCACGAAAGAAAGTGTGCGCATGTACGTCGAGAACATGGCCCGTCTGTTCAAGCGTGCCGATCCCAACATGACTGAGGAGAAGAAGCTTCGCCATCTGATGCGAGGGGTTAAGCAGGACAGCAAGGCGGAAATTTGGGCGAGTTGGTAAGTGTTCACTTTCGCTATCAGCGCAACAAGAACGGGAAACAAGACGTGCTAGTCCTTCGTCTTGTGTCCCGTTCGTGTTGCGTTGAGAGCGAAAAGAAAAGTTAAGCAGGACCTCTTCGCCGGCCTCGTACGCAGCCCACCCCGCACTGTAGCGGAATTTTTCACCGAGGCGACCACCATGGAGACGACGATCTAACAACAGGCCCGCCGGTACAATCGGGACATCAACAGCATTCTGCCCGAAACCTTTTCGTCGTGCATAGGCGGTAGCACAGACACAATGCGCGAACTGATTCGGTCAGTTGTCCGGGAGGAACTCCAACGGTTCCGTCTGCCCCAGGTTGCGCCTGGGTCCCTGGCAGTGCTGACAGAAATTGTCAGGCACGAAGTGCAGCAGGTGGCGCAGGCGCCTCCTGCTCCCGAAGCGCCGCCCCAATTCGATGCCCGACCCACGTATGCATCTGTTGTACGTCGCTCGTTTGGCTACGGTCCCGCTACTCCGACACCTGCCATGAGCAGCATTGGCCCTTGTCACACAACCGCACCTGGCTCCGCTGTTCCCTCGACGTCTGCTGTCAACAGCACCACCCCTTATTATGCAACTTCCCCTGCTACAGCTCAGCCACGTCCTCGGAAGACATATTTGTGGTGTACACTGAACCGTAAGCCTCTGTGCTACCACTGTGGGGAACCCGGTCATCTCTTCAGAGCCTGTCCGTACCGCCAAGTGGGTCTTCGCGGTTTCCGTCCTGACGCACCTTGTCCTCAGAACGGTGAACGACCGCCCGAGATTGCGGAGCACCTCTGGGCGTGCCAGAACCGTGTTTACTCTGGAAGGCGCGAGTCCCATTCGCCTTCGCCGCTCGGCTATCGTGCGTCCGTGCCTTATGAGCCGTGCCTTTGCTGGAGACCTTAAAAATGTTCTGACACCGTGGACGGGGACCCCCATGCGCACCGCTGGTGGCCACTTAATTTCCCCTGTTGGCAAGTGCACGGCTAGGGTTGGAATTTGTGGTTACACGTACGCTGGTGAATTTGTCGTGCTTTCTGAGTGTTCCAGAGACTTGATTCTGGGGATCTACTTTCTGCTGGCGAACGGTGTTGTGATTGACTTTAGGGACGCACGTGTCACGTTCTCGACCAAACAGGCCGTGGCCCGCTTTGACTCCCGAGATCATTGCAGCAACGCTCTGCGCATTGTCCAGAATGACGTCACGGTGCCGCCACGGTACAGTGTCCTGGTGCTCGTGCGGAACGATCTATTCCACGATTACGAGGGCCTGGCAGATGGCCATACTCCACTGCTGCTTGAGCGGGGCTTTGTTGTTGCCCGAGGCCTCGTCCAACTACGTGACAGCCGTACCAACGTCCTCCTGACCAACGTTTCCTACGAATATCAGCACCTCTTCAGAGGCACGGCTATTGCCTTCCTTCACGACGTTGCTGAGGTCCCAGGTTTGTGCACCGTGGGAGGACCCACTCCAGAGAATGCTGGCCCACACCACGCTCTTCAGTCAGTCAAAATAAATCCCGCCTTGCCATCTGTTCAGAAGGATCTTCTGTCGGACCTCTTGACAGACTTTGCGGACTCTTTCGCTACGTGTTCGAATGTCGGCCGCACTCCACTCGCCAAGCACCGTATCATCACTGATGCTGCTACGCGACCCATCTGCCAGTGCCCCTACCATGTTTCGCCGATGGAGCGAGAAGCCATTCAATATCAATTTGCCGAAAAGCTTGCGGACGATGTCATTCACCGTCCACTAGCCCATGGGCATCGCCTGTGGTTCTTGTAAAAAAAAATGACAGCACTCTGCGTTCCCGTGTTGACTATCGAAAAGTTAATGACATGACCAAAAAGGACGTTTGCTCACTGCCCAGGATAGACTACGCGCTCGACCGATTCCGGGACGCCCGATACTTCTCCTCCTTAGATCTTAAAAGTGGGTACTGGCAGATCGAAGTGGACGAAAGAGACCGGGAGAAGACAGTTTTCGTGACGCCCGACGGCCTCTATGAGTTTAAGGTGCTCCCATTTGGGCTGTGCTCAGCACCGGCCAAGTTCTAACACATGATGGACACCGTTCTCTGCGGCTTGAAGTGGCAGTCCTGCCTGGTGTACCTGGATGATGTCGTTCTATTTTCGACCACGTTCGACCAACACTTGGAGCGGTTGCGCATTGGGCTACAACCACTCAAATCCGCACAACTCACCATCAAAGCCGAAAAATGCAATTTTGGCTTTGAAGAACTTCGCTTTCTTGGTCACGTTGTCAGCGCACAAGGTGTTCGCCAGGACCCTGACAATTCAATTCAATTCAATTTATTCAACATCTTGAGGAAGTTGGGTGCGTCGACAAAAAGCCAGAGAGAAGGCTTGACAGGGGTCGACGCACCCTACAATGACTTGACAGCAGCATCAGGATGGCATACAGGGTGTCATATATGTTAATAACAGGATCATAACATGAATATGAAAATAAAATAAAACGGCAAGTAAGCATACAGGAAAGAAAATACAAATAATAAGTAAAACTCTCAGTTGGTAATAAGTACAACTCTCACGGTACCTAAGTGCACACAAATTTAGATGCCTTATTTAATCAGGACGAAAGAGTGTGTGAAAGCATTTGGCGACCATAATTCGTACGAGTTTTTGGCACGAACCATGTGAAACCAGTACGGGTGGCATACTTCAGTTCTTTACATTTTAAGTTCGACAGGTGCACCATAAATAGATTATTTTTTCTAATACTTGTTGTATACCGCCTCAGTAGTATAGATTCGAAGGCTTGGGGAAGGGGGGTGATGCGAAGCGATTCAAAGATTGGGTCCGTATGTTCAAAACCTGAAGCGTTAACAATATTTCGAACAATTTTCTTTTGAAGTAAATGCAACCGTTTGATATTCGTAAATGATGTTGTTCCCCAGACCAAAATACAATTGTTAGCAACAGACGAAAACAGTGCGTTGTACAGCATCAGCTTAATATGCTTTGGAAAGAGGTATCGCAGGCGGGATACCATACCAGCAGCCTTGGACAACTTGTCCCTGACTTTTTCAACGTGTTCATCCCATGATAAATTTTCATTAAAAAGCACTCCTAGGCTTTTGACCGTAGGAACTATTTGAATGACTGAGGAACCCATTTTTAAATGAACTTGTGAGACAGCAGGATCCTTATTACGAGGTCTAAAAAGTACAGCTTTGCTTTTTCGCGTGTTTATGATCAGTGAATTGGACTCAGACCATTCGTGAAGTTTCTGCAAACAATCTGTAGCTTGCTGTTCAAGATCTCGCACATGTGCTGATCGGAAAAATAGAGTGGTGTCATCTGCGTATATGACAAAAGTTGGAAGTTTACTTATACAGACTATGTCGTTTACATAAAGAAGGAAAAGCAGCGGTCCCAATATACTGCCTTGCGGCACACCAGAAGACAGATGTATAAAATTTGATGACTCGTTGTCTACTGTTACTTGTTGGACACGGCAACTAAGGTATGAGGTAGTTATTTGATGAAATTTTCCGCGAAAACCATAGTGTTCGAGTTTCGCCAACATTGTGCTGTGATTGATGCGATCGAACGCTTTCGAAAAATCAATAAAGATGCCGAGAGTGAAAAGTTTTTGTTCAAAGGACTCTAGAATTAGTTCTTTTTGGGTTAGAAGCGCAGT
Source organism: Amblyomma americanum (assembly GCA_030143305.2). NCBI lineage: Eukaryota > Metazoa > Arthropoda > Arachnida > Ixodida > Ixodidae > Amblyomma > Amblyomma americanum. The sequence continues at coordinate 76,784 of JARKHS020027004.1, forward strand.
TTCTGTAGAAAAGTTCTTCCTGAAGCCATGCTGGCTAGGCGTTAATATGTTACATTTCTCGCAGAAACTGGACATTCGCTTGTATAATATTTTTTCAAAACACTTCGAGAAAATGGGGAGGATAGAAATTGGCCGATAATTGGACAGGTCATTTTTGTCTCCACCCTTATGAACAACGGTTACTTTGGCAATCTGCAATCGTCGGGGAAACACCGCATGTTCGAGGCAGCAATTAAAAATGTGCTCTAAAACTGGGCTAATTACATCAGCTACATATTTTATTGGTTGGAGTTTAAGATCGTCTATGTCTCGTGACCTGCTGTTACGGAGAGTGAGTAGGCAAGTTTTGATTTCATTGGCGTCCGTTGGCATCAAGAATGCTGTGGAAGAAACCCGCGAGTCGAGGCATTTGATATCCTGGGGTCTGTGATTGCCATTTACCAGTGACGCGAAGAAATCGTTAAATTTTTCTGCCAAAGGTTTCCCACTGACTGGTGTGTTATCAACCAAGACCTCAAGCATTCCGCTTGCATGTCCACCTGGGTTTAAAACTTGATTTATTGTTTTCCATACAAGGTCACTCCTTTTAATTACGTCTGGATTAAATAGTTTTTCCATATAGCTTTTGCTTTGTTTGGCGTAGAAAAGAAGTGACTTGGTTTCGATACGCCTTAAAACGTGCTAGGTCATCGAGGGATCGGCTTTTGATAAAGTAGTTGTAAAGATTCATTTTTTGTTTTACCATTTCAAGGCATTCTTTTGTTATCCAGGGCTTGCGGGCCTTGCGGGGTTTTTTTATAAGTCACAAGTGGAAATGTTTGGTCATAGACAGACTTAAATGTAGTAATGAAGGCACCATATGCGTCCTCTGGATCATTATTGCTGAGCACGAGATGCCAGTCCACGCCTGCAAGTACTGCGCGAAAGGAATTTAATGTGGCCTGGTTTATACGCCGATATTGTACAGCGGGAAACTTACGTTGTTTTGGGGGTGTAAAAGAGTCTACAAACATGAATATGGGTAGGTGGTCACTTATCCGGGCATTAATGACTCCTGAATGAAGACAGTCAACTGGATAGTTACTAATGAAGACGTCAATTGCTGTCGCTGCCTGCGGCCGTGTGGGGTTAATTATGACATTAGTAAATCCGTTGCTATGCAATACGCTGTCGACCTCACGTTTATTTGTAGATTGAGATAGAAAGTCTATGTTAATATCACCGCCTAAAACTAGATTAAGGTTGTTTGCGGTGATCCATTGCAGATATTCGTCAAGAAAGCCGATGAAATTATATATGCTGCCTTTAGGAGGCCGGTATATAACGGAGAAGACACTACTACCGCTTTGCAACGACAGTATTTCGTAGTCCTCGTGGGTTATAGTATAGTCGGTAAGAATGGTGCATTTGAAAGTTTTTTACGTTGCTATCAGGACACCACCGCCTCGTTTACCAGTACGGTTTTGCACATGCGTGTTGTAGCCGGGCAGGTGCAAAGCTTCGTTACTACTTTCATACCAAGTTTCTGTAATCATTATTACATTGAAACGGAAGCTCAGTGTGCAAAAAAATGCTTCCAATTCATCGCCCTTGTTTCGCAAAGATTGCGCATTCAGATGAAAGAAGGACACAGCATTCTTTTTGTGTGCAGATATAGCACAAAGGTCAGAAGGCAGAACGAATGTGTACATCTTGGGGGTCGTTGTACTGTTAGGTATCAGAAAAGGCGTGGTGTCTATGCTATCTTATCCAGGTCTCGCTCACGGGCGATACGCACAATTGTCGACGACTCTGTTTTCCTAGCAAGAATGTGGCCGTTCTGTGTCCAAACAAATTTCCACCTCTGCTCCTTCTTCCGCGCTACTGCCATACCCAGCAATTTCTTGAGCAGGGGACACAAGTGCTCATTAACATACACAGTATCCGAACCATTGTAACCGAGGTCTTCAGCTACGAGCTTTGTCTTTTTAGCTTTTGCCAGCACACTGTCGCGCTTTCCTCGCGTTTTGAACTGGACAACCACATTCGAGCTAGCCTTATTCTTTGTTTGAACACGGTGGCAAATATCAACATCACTCTCCAGTATTGGCTCTTCAATCATTTCGCCAATTTTTTGCAACATGTCTGGTTGGCTTTCAGTTTCTTGTGCTGGAAGTCCCTTTATCTCAAGGTTTTTATTTCGGGAATACTGTTCCAGACCAATGAGTCGTTGCTCTAGGTCAGAACATCGCCTCTTCAGTTCCTCACATTCAGCTGACATTGCAGCATTTTCAGATTTCAATGTCTTATTTTCCTCTTCCAATGATGAAACGCTAGCGAACATATCATCAAACCCTTTGCTGCAGTGTTCAACACTTTTAGTTAATTCTCTTGAGTCGTTGCGCAAGTCGCGTTCTAGCGAATTCCGCATAGCTGTCATCTCTTTCCTAAATTCTTTCCTCAACTCGTCTCGAAGTTTTTCAATTTCAGTTGGCATGGAAAAAAAAGGCACTAGGTAACTGGCACAAGTAGTGGCACAATAAAAAACACAGTGCGGCGTCAAAGACCGCTGCCGTCTCATGTTTTCCACGCCCAAGTGACAAGAAGGCCGTTCGCCGGTTTTTGGGTCTGTTCTCTTATTATCGGCGCTTTGTTCAAGGTTTCCCGCGAATCGCCAAACCGTTAAACTCACTGACTCGAGATGACACGGCCTTCGCGTGGGGAAGCGACCAAGAGGCTGCATTTGTCGAGCTTCGCAACCGTCTACAACGTACTCCGATAGTCGCCCATTTCGATGAACACGCTGCCACGGACATCCACACTGATGCCAGCAATGTCGGCCTTGGTGCTGTACTGATCCAGTGGCAAGACGGTGCAGAACGGGTCATCAGTTATGCCAGCCGAACACTTACGCGTGCTGAGACCAATTATTCTACGACGGAGAAAGAGTGCCTTGCAGTGATATGGGCCATCAGCAAGTTCCGGCCGTACCTCTACGGGTGACGCTTCCGTGTGTTAAGCGACCACCACTCCTTACGTTGGCTGGCGAGCCCCGAAGACCCCTCAGGACGCTTGGCTAGATGGAGCTTACGTTTGCAAGAATACGACTTAACCGTCGCCTACAAGTCGGGCCGTAAGCATCAGGATGCGGATTTTTTCTCGCGTGCGCCTATCACGATCGGTCCCGAGGAACCCGCCGATTATTTTCCTTTCCTGGGCGCTATTAGTACCACCCATATGGCACAGCTTCAGCGGGCGGACTCGGAGTTCGCGCCGCTCATCGATTACCTCGAAGGCGTCGACGCTCGCATCCCGCATGGTTTTCGTCGCGGGCTCCACACTATCACTTTACAATCTGGTGTTCTCTACAAGCGCAACTTTTCCAGCAACAGAGAAGCGTTCCTGCTTGTCGTACAATCACAGCTGCGGCCAGAGATTTTCAGTGCCTGTCATGATGCACCCTCTGCCGGCCATCTCGGAGTAAGTCGTACACTCGCGTGCATTAAGCAGAGGTGTTATTGGCCCAGGTTACTCCCATCAGTGCGGGCCTACGTAAAAACATGCCGCGACTGCCAACGTCGTGTCTCCTCCATTGAAACCAGCCGGATTTCTGCACCCCGTCGAACCACTGAAGACCATTTTCACCAAGTGTGCATGGACCTCCTTGGCCCTTTTCCTAAGTCTTCATCTGGAAAGTGTTGCATCGTCGTTGCCACCGACTACCTGGCACGGTACGCTGAGACCACGTCTCTTGTCAAAAGCACTGCTGCTGAAGTGGCGCAGTTCTTCGTACACAACATTTTCCGGCGTCATGGAGCCTCCGCCGTTGTTGTTACAGACCGGGGAACTGCTTTCACTGCCCAATTAACCCAGTCCGTGATGACTCTGACGCACAGCAGCCATCGACGTGCTACGGCCTATCACCCACAGACAAACGGATTGGTAGAGCGACTCAATGACCGCACATTAGCCGACATGCTTTCTATGTATGTTGACGTCGAGCATCGAGCTTGGGATACCATTCTTCCGTACGTAACGTTTGCCTACAACACCGCCCTGCTGGAGACAACCCGACTGACCCCCTTTCAGCTTGTATTCGGTCGGCAAGTGACCACTCCATTGGATGCTATGTTGCTGAAAAGTTGCTGCGCAGATACTTCGGCCCTTACAAAGTAGTGCGCCGCATCAGTGATGTGCCGTATGCAGTTACTCCCGTCCAAGCGGCTTGCTCATCGCGCCGGTCGCACCGTACTGAAGTCGTGCACATTGTTCGCATGAAGCCTT